>JZKD02S1719796.1:34646-96812 GCA_000966675.3 Picea glauca
AGAAATTAGAAGTGGGTTAACCCTAAAATAAGGAAAGTGGGGTCAAGTGACCTAGAAGATGTTTTTAAGGAAGCTACTTGGAGAGTATAAATAAGAGGCAAGGCTCTCTCATTTTTATCACACTTGAGAATATTGAATATCTATATGTGTCTGAGGTAACCAAGTATATCTAAGCCGAAATTCTGAGGAAAGGTGAAGAAAAGAAGGCCGAAATGCAAGGAAGGACAAATTCTTTCGATGGTGTTTTCTAAGGTATGTTATTTACAGGTCATCTCACCATTTTCTCTATAAATTTTTTTCTATAATGATTAATACTGCAAAATTTCTATGCCATTGAGAAAACATACCCAAGTATATGTGGTAAAAAATTGAACTTGTGGGTCGTTTTATTTTTGGAGTTACACTTCGTGGAAAAAAGGGTTTGTGGCTAGTCCTGAAACTAGTCAAAAACAGGTGTTTCGAGTAAAAACGTCATAAATTCTTCATAATAGATCCAAATTCCATGAGAAAAAATGTGTTGGTTAGGGTACATGCTATATTATGTTGTGTAACATTTTCATATCAATTCAATGAATATTTTGTGTAGGCCACGCTCTACAAGGTCGCTCTCTAGAATAAGACAGAATTCAACAAGGTATGCCAGTTTTTCCATAACGCCTTTTCTGAGAGGTTCCAAGTAGTGCCATCGGAAGAAATTGCATAAAACATATTGAAGAACATTGTGTATCAGTTTCAGATCTTTATTCATTACAGGTACAAAGTTATGATTATTTCAAGTTGGGGTTGTTGACTAATCCAAAACTAGTCATGGTTGAGACAAGCAGTTGATGAGTTGATAGATACATGAGGTGTATAGTTGATGATGTTGGTACATATTGATGAGTCATTGTTGATGATTATTTGACACATGATTTGTATATACTTGTTACATGGTTGTATGCACTTGTTTATGATACAGGTTGATTACAGGTTGTTTGGCACGGGTTGGTGCATGGTTGATACACTTGTTTATGTTGGCAGATTGATATATGTTGAGGATTGTTGCCTCATCTCAGTTGGTGCTGAGAATCTAAGATGATTCGTTCATATAGATCTAGTGCTCTTTTATATTTGCACTCTATTCAGCTATTGCTGAAAAACCCCCGGATTGAAGTCCATAATAAAAATAAAAATTGTACATACATCTTGTGTTCTTTGTGTTTCTTGTGGAGATGATTTGTTGATGATATGTTGCTAATATATGTTTCTGATATGTATTCACATCTAATTGATTATAAATGATAGCAATGAGTAATGAGCAAATGTTGAATGTTAACTAAGGAGTTTTTGTGTAACAGGGAAGTTTTGGGAAAAAGATCCCCACACTCATTCACCCCCCCCCCTTCTAAGTGTGGTAGGTGTGTCCAAAATTAAGCATGCAAGGACTAGACCCACAAGAATTGTATCTAGGGAAGGTTGCATATCGCCCCCTAGCGTGGAAAATTAAAGATACCTATGGAGATGTGGAGAAGGGGAAGTGAGGTTACAAGGTAGCATCTATCTAGAATGGTGTAGTTCACCTAGCCTTCTAGTTGATCATTGGTAAACTAGTAAGGAAGAACAGAACCACGCCGGTCATGGGGTTCGTTGTTGTCCTCACAGGAAAGTGCATTGAAGGACTACAGATGAAATGGGCGAGCAACCTCCTCAACCATTTAGAACAAGACTGCTGAGAAGCTCAGGATCAGGGCTATGAGTTTGATTTCAGTTGACTATTGATCCTCATTTCCTTCATTGCTTGGGATATGCCAAAGGAGTGACCTTCCCTGAAATTGAGCCATCCAAACCCTTAGTTGCGAATTTCACTACGCTCTGGTACTCGAGCGACATGGCTAAGAAATGGAAGTCAAATGTGGTGTTCCACACCTATTACATCCAATTGAAGAGGGATATTGAGTCTTTCCCTCATATGACATCGAACAAATTGCATAGGTTCAGACCATTTGTGAAGTTTCGCGCAGATAGGATTTTTATTTATATCACTGCACATGCAGACAAAAATAAAGAAGAGCTCCAATCTTATTATAAGCTCACAGAGGAGGACATGGAAGAAAAAGCTAAGGAATGGCCTACAGATTTCCTTATACCATTCGATGAGGAAGAATTGTCTGACCTCGACCTCATCGGAAGTCTTTTCGTTACTCGCTAAGAGTATGATGCACCCAGGAACAACAAAAGGAAGAAGAAGGAAGAGGTACAGGAGTTGAACAACACATCAGAAGAGACTACTTCACATTCACCTGGAGAAGGAGGACATGACGAAGTAGAAAAAGAAGAGGACAAAGGAGAACAAGACAAGTAGAAGAAAGGTGAAGTAACACCGCCTAGGGATCCATTTTATGAAGCTGAGACATCCAAGAAAAGAAAGGTTTTCCCCATGAAACCTACATCGTGAAAAAAGTCAAAAGCCAGTAAACCACAGATGCAGACTATGCTTATGATGGATGACATAGATCTCATCATCATCATCGTATCAGATACCTCCGAAGATATTTTACAATGCAATGAAGCCAAGCAAGAAACCATGTATGACCAGATCGAAGAAGAACTAAGAGGGGTGCAACAAGCCCTCTCCTCTAGTCGTGTAGTGTCTACTACGCCTCCGTCATTAGAAGGAATAGAGTTGGGAGATGAGCCTGCCTGGCTACATAGAATAAGAGATGTGATTGAAGCTCATTTTCTTCGTGTCTAGGAGGAAAAAGAGCAGGCCATAGAGGCCTTGAAAAAAGTACAAGAGGAATACATAGAGAAACTTCGGGTTTTGCAGCAATAAAAAGATGACATCCAAGCCAAGTTTGCAGAGGATAGAGTGCATACCTTGAAGGAGAAAGAGTAGTTTCTTGCTGAACAGATTGGAGTGAAAGAAGAAATCACTATAGCACTTCGCTCTGTGATGGGATTAGAACTGATGGAAGAAGACCCAGTAGAGGATCAAGTGGCGAAGCTTGCTGAAGCCATTCAGTGGCTCCAACAGAGAGTAGAAAAACTAGAGTTACAAGCAATACCAAGAACTCCACAGGAAGTACGAGACTAGAGAGAAGAAATTTCCCAGAGCGTAGTCCAGAGAATTAAGTCATTGGCCTTAGAATGTAAACATCTCAGCAATCGAAGCGCACAGACTTACATGCATCTTGAAGAGGACCCCAAACTAAGGACACTAGAGTCACAACTTTAGGAGGCAAAGTAGCCAACAACATCAGTGTAGGCATAGTCGAATCCTTTGTCAACGGTCGAGAGGATGAAACGATTCCAGGAACAATGCATGGTTCAACAGCAGGTCCATGCCATCCAAAGTAAAGTCAAGTAAGTGACTCAGTGAATCCAACCTATGCAAGATGAAGCTTGCACACTTTTTGAGGAGATTGAAGGACAAGGTGTAGAACTACAACAAGTGGTCACCACAGTAGAACAACGCTTGGAAGGACCTGTGACGGAGAAGATTATTCAGGAATTCGTCAAGAAGGAGGCCTTGGAAAAGAAACATGTTGAGGCAGCTTGAGCTAAGCTTGAGGCTTTTGAGGTAGAGTTACCCAGATCATAGTGACTCAGGATGAGTCACAAGTGAGTGTTGGGGGCCTGTTGGCCCTTGGCCAATTTTTGGAGAACCTTGGTCACGTTTGACCATTTTTGGGACTTCGATAGGGTGGTCGAAGGTAGAGCGCAAGGTGAAGAAAAGATCATGGAATCTCGACCCATTTTTAGGGAATTTTTGGGTTTAGGGTTTATGTAACAGGTATGGGATGTCGACCCATGGGTTTTTCCCATGCTTATGCCCCTTTTGTAAAGTATAAATAGAAAGCTAGGCGATGTAAGTAAGGGCGGTTATGTGGTATTGTGATATCGTTATAAGTGTAAGTGATGTAAGTAGTTAGATCTAAGTGATTGAGCTAGCGCTATGCATGTTGTGTGTTGAGAACTCGCAGAGCTGAGTGCTAGAGATTGTAAGAAACCTGTGTGCAAACTGTAGGAAGGCTTCATGCTGTAACCTAGCTCGGGGAAGGAGGATCTGGCGAGGTGCATGCAAATATCATGTCCTATGCAGAGTGGGTTATTATGGCTTTGTGCTTGTAGAAGACTAACAGAAGACAATAAATAAGAAGAAGAGTTGGTGGACGTAGCCCCACACTGGGGTGAACCACATATATCCTGTGTTGTGATTTCTTTGTGCATTATTATTGTTATGTTATTGATGTGATCTATGGTTAGTGCAGTGATACATGTTAGATGCATCTGATATAATAGTAGCTTAGTGCTTAGTAATGTGAATGAATGCTAGGTCTGATCTATTTCTATATGTTAAGTGCTTGGATGTATTAGATCTTGTGAATACTGCATTGTTCTGTAATTAGGGTTTCGACCTGCGATGTGAATAAGGGTTAAATATTGATGAATTTTAACTGCTAAGTGATATGTTAGGAATTGTGATAACAGATCTATGTCCCATATAGGTTGTATACACTTGAGTCCTACAACCACCCCTACCTCTACCTCGAGTAAGACTTCATCTGCTTTGCATGTGTTGTCGAAAGGGCCGATAGTTAGGGTTTTGTTGGTGCGATGTTGAAGCATTGAAACCTGGGTCTGCCCTTGCGTCCCAAAAATTATTCATCGCTACATGAATCCAATGGGCCTTGCCCAAATCTCCCATGGTAGTGGGTCCGACTAATCCAGATGCTCTAGTCCTCTCCATTGGGCAGTAGTGCTGGTAATGTGGCTCCCCACATGTACAACACCCTTTCTTTGGTCTAGTACTCCTGGTACCCAAAGTATAAGCTAACGACCCACCGACCTGGAATCATGGTCTATTCTGTTGAACATGCCTAAACTGTTGTTGTTGTGGTCAACATTGCTGCTAATGTTGTGGTCCTCGATACAAAGTCCACTACTGAGGCATTGGTCACTGAGGTGTAGTGAAAGTGGATCCTCTCTGGAAGCCACAATATCCTAGTGAATTCCTAGTTGGTGTCTGATGTTGCTACGCACCAGATGACACTTTCCTTGTTGGTATCACTGGAGTCCAGATCTGATCCCCATTGATAAGATCCTCCTTTTCTATAAGGGCCTTCTAGATGACATCATGCAAGGTTTGAGGCATCAGAATCCTAACCTTTTCACGGATGCTGACATTGAGGCCAAATAAGAAACTATTGACCTTAAGTTTCTCGGTATTTAGGTGTGGAGCATACTGAAGAAAATCCATAGAATGGGTCTCATACTTGGGCACCGTACGACCACACTGTCGCAAGGCGTTGAACTCATTGAGATGAAGCTCAGCAAATTCCTTTGATATATACCTCTCTCATAACCGTTCCTCGAACAGTTCCCATGATATGTCTTCGATGACCATGTTCAATTGTGGCAGGAGCGTCTTCCACCATAGAAGAGATCTCCCCTTTAGTTCAAAGACCGCCATGTAGGACTTCATGTTGGAGGTATAGTCGCGAAGTGAAAAGCACATCACCATATTCTCCAACCATGCCTCAGTGGCAACGCCATCCAAGGAACCAAAGAAATCAAGAAATTTGACCTTCTCGAGTTTGCGGTGAATGCTACTAGTATCGACCGGAGCATGCGGTGGACCCTTAGGGGGTTCTGGTGCCCTGGCCTCATCTATATCCAAATGGATGATCAGTGCCTCATACATCCGCTGAAAGGACCTCATCAACCCAACCACATCACCCATCGCTATATGTTCCTTCTCGATAACCTATTTGTCTCTCTCGGGGTTAGACCCCTCATGCATGGATGCTACTGGAGGCATTGCGCCTCCTCCCCTAGCACCTCGTTGTCTGCCTCCACGACATCCTCTAACCATTATTACCTGCACAAATACAATTCAAATTAATTAGCAACCTTATAATCAAAAATCAAATCAACGAAATCCGTAGCATTCTAAAGTCTAGGGTCGAACCCGCTCTGATACCATATGTAACGACCCCATCGTTACGAATACATGCAACACAATGCAAAAGATTTATTTTTATTTTTATTTTAAGCAAGATGGAAACAACAACAACAATTAAACAACACAACTTGACGACGAACACCACACACACATATCAGGAAACATAAAACAACGAATCATACACTAGCACATCAGGCAACTGGACAAAACATGTGACAATCCAAGATAGATATAAAGTACTACCCACCCGACACAAGGAAGACAATGCCTACAAGCTAAAGGACAACATCAACCAACCCGACACAACAACTTTGACGACCAGTAACTGGAAACCTTTACGGTGCACAAAACCAAAATGCGTTAAGGTGTTACAAACAAAGTGCCAACATCAATTATAGTGAACAACACCCACATCGGGAAGAACAACCTTCGGCCAGGTTATCATTCGCCTCTATTTGTCAGGGAGTGTAATGACCCCTAATCAGGAATCATGCTGTCACTAGGCGATAGGCGTGATAGTAACCATGGTGCAACATAACATAACTGGACCCTTAACCCAAGCTAAATCGAACGTGCTATGAGATTGAATTAACTGACAAGAAGACTATACCCATGCATGCAAGCAACAAGACAAAAAGACGCAAGGTGACCTCACTCAAATTGAAATGCGCAAGCAACCGAAGGATTTCTTGTTTCCTACAAGGCAACGTGTGTGGTGAAAAAACTATGACCAACCACCCTTTACAATTCGAATTCAGGCGCAAGGCGCAAGTAACCAATTAACTGTTAAACTATTTATCGTTTTAGCTAATAAAACTATTAAACACTCAACCATTAATCTTGCGCAAGACATTAACTATTACGCCAATATACCATAAATCATTAATTGTTAATCATTATGTCTATGTGCGAATGAGTGAACTATTATCATTGCAATTAATCATGTAATCTATTACCAAAGCAATTAAGCCATTATTCTATTATCATCGCAACATTTAATCTATTGTGGCAGAAGTTAAAAGACGGATAAATGAACAATCGTTAAGGAAAAACAATTAATCTATTGTTTTCATAAGTCATGAGACACATATATATATAACCATTGACATATACAAACAATAAATCTAATTGTAGTAAGGATCACGACCATCATTGGAACCATATCATTTTAAAACTGAGATGTCCTATATTCAATTAAATTACTACTAAAGAGATCGATGACGATCAATTTGATGAAGTATTCACTGTCTATCATGAAGTATCTGTTGTCTGTCATAAGCAATTGGTCTATGTGATGTAGTATTAGTTGTCTATCATACATTAGATAAAATCTTGTCCAAAAATGTTGTCTAACGATGTGCTATTGAAGGATAAGACATCAACAATAAAACCAAGGGCTATCTATTATTAATAAATCAACATTCACATATCTTTGTCTATTAATAATTACTATCCACCATCAATCGTTGTCTATTAAATGCATTATGTGGCTGTTCTACTAGATATATGACATGATGTCTATCAAACATGTTAATGTTGTCTATTAAGAGTATGATATCACTGTATTTTAATACATGATAGTGATTACATACAACATATTTATAATCGATGTTAATATATATAGATCATTGTCAGTCCATCTTTATTACTAAAGAGGAAAATCGTTGTAATACGCAACATTCAACGCAACAATTGCAAACACAACAATTACACAGCCAAACACAATTATTTCACATCCATAAAATGCAATTATTACACAGTCTCAAATGTAGCCAAATCACAGTCACAAAATATGTATAAAAGCGTTGTCATACAGATTCAATTCCTAGTCACAAGATATGCACAAAATCAATGTCATAAAGATTCAATTTGCAGTCACAAGATATGCATAAAATTATTGTCATAAAGATTCAATTCGCAGTCACAAGATATGCATAAAGTTGTTGTCATAAAGATTCAATTTGATGCCATTAAAAATGCATAAGTCACAACATTTAAAAACGCATACCTCACAATAGTTAAAAGGGGATTCGCTGTCAATAAAAAAACATACCCCACAACAGTTAAAACACATATCTCACAACAGTTAAAAACACATCCCTCATAATAGTTAAAAACGCATCCCTAACAACAGTTAAAAAGCATACCTCACAACAGTTAAAAGGGGATTCACTGGTAGGTAAAATCTCTGCGTTAAAGGCCACGAAAAATAATCCACGAAAATAATGGTGTAGCTGGGTAATGATCCACGAAAATAATGGTGTAGCTTCTATGTAAAGGTTGGGTAAATCACCTAGAAATTAGTGGTGTGAAGGCTGAATAAAGACTCCAAGAAACTCAAAGATAATCAATCACAAGAAAACGCAGAAGAAATCAACCACCGGAAAATGCAGATGTAATCAATCACAAGAAAATGCAGAGATTTGGCATTCAAGACTCAAAGGTTTATCAAATTTTCAACAATTAAAAACCCAGGGAAAATCAGATTTTTAATCAAACATGACGCAAATATACTCATTCACAAGGAAGGTGCAAAGATTAGAGATTAACCATAAGAGAAAAATGCAGAGATATGCAAGGGATAGATAGTTGGGCGAAATTTATCCTTCACTTATTATCCATGCACAGGAAAGTAGGGCATTTGAATCTATAGGTCTTTAAACATCGGAGTGTCGACCGTCGATTCGAATCCTGACCGACTTCTCAAGCATAGAATAATAAATTAAGGATAAGGGACGAATATTAAAACAAAAATTCTTTGTAATAATCAATAAAACCCACATAGAGAAGTCATTGCAATCAGAAGTTCGGTTCACCATGGGAATCTATTCAGAATACAACAAGGGGATTACAAATACCGTAGGAAAGAAGGTGTAAGAAATCTCATGGAAATGAAATCTTCAACCGAGCACAGAAAAATAACATGTGTAAATTAAATTTCATTCCAAGTATCAACTTTAACAGGTGTACCTTAGCCAAACACAAATGCTCCGTAGTTTTTGTCTCACACGTGCTCTGTCTATCTCCCGCTTGCCAACCGATGTGACCTCACTGATACCTCCTAGACAACACTAGGTGTACTCTTCTTCCCCTTGAGCCCCCCGAGCCGCAAAGGGGTAACTCACAGAATACCAGAGAACTGCTAGCACCCAGGTCGCCTTGGAAGCTCAAGCTACCACTCGTTACCAGAGCTGGATATCCCAACTCCCACAAGAGAAGTTCAGTAAAGAAAAAAATTCAGCAGCATAACATTATGCAAAAAGATGAGATCCCTACTCCTCCTCCTCCATCATTTTTATAGAGTTTTAAAGTAATTAGTTTCCCAAATTCTCATTAAATTCCTTTTTCATTTAATTAATTAGGAAAAACCTCCCTGGTACACATGTCGCCCGATCCCCTAGTTGCATTAGAAAATTAATTTTATTAATTATTTAATTATTCATATTTCCCTCAACCACCTAAAACAATTTCTAAAAAATATCCTTGGTATCCCAATATTCCCTTACAAATATTAAATGACTTATGCCTTAATTAATTCCTAGTTCAGTTCATAAATAGCAAGTTCCCAAGGCAAGATTCCTTACTAAGTTAGGCATTCATATTTTTCTTTATGTTTCCCCTTTTCTTTAGGTTTCCCCTTTTTCTTTAAGTTTCCTATTTCTTTTAAGTTTACTTGTTTTTCCTTTTTAACTAAAAATCAATTTAGAAAGTGTAGATAAAACAACCATTTACCGTTTTTCTTCTTTAATTAAAAATTTATTTAGCAAGTGTAGATGAAACAACCATTTACCCTCTTTTCTTTTTAACTAAAATCACATTAGCAAAAATAGATAAAAACAACCATTTCCCTTTCTAAAACTTTAATCCTTCATTATAATTTTGACTTTAATAAATAAATTTGAATTTCTTACCCCCCTTCTTGTTACATGTTCATTTATTATTTTTTGAGCACATGTTCTAATTAGATCTAGGTTGTAATTTCACTAGGTTGGGCGACATTTTTATTAGGGAAAAATGTTTTTAAATATTACTTGTCAAATCATTCATTCTAAGGTCGTCTAGGTTTATTCAGTTACCATTTAAAATCGTGATGTTCTCTTCAGGACGCACTAGGTTCTCCAAGGGTACCACTCGCCTCCTTCCGTTTTCCTTACACGGCGTGCCCTTTAAGACACACTACATGCTCCAAGGGTGCCACTCGCCTCTTGACTGACTTGGTAGATATCAAGCCCCTGGAGTCAATACTCCACCAGGTGATCTTGTGGAAGACTAAGGGCCTCTAAATAAGGCCCTTGTCTTATTGTGCGCCCCTTAGAATCATCGTGAGCGGCTGTCACAGTCTACCCTCATGGCATCGTGGGTCTTCTCGAACTAGTTAATCGTTAACCTACAGTTTGAGCCACAACGGGAGTGTTACTAGGTTGTGCCAGGGCTACTGCCGCACCTCTCCCTCAACTCTCTGGTTGTCTTGCATGACCCCTCTACTCCACATGTGAGTCTGGTCGGCAAGCTATCATTATCCTGCATCATCAACGAATCATGTAAACAATAATTACGAATCATCATAACATCTAATCATATGTGCATATGTCATATCAAAAAAAATCAAACCCCAATAGTCCACTCCCTCACTTGATCTGGAGTCCAAGGGGTTTCACCAATGCCTTTGCATCCTTAATGTCCAAAGTCCTGCACACTCGGGAGAACCCAGTCAATAGCACCTGTCTATGTAAATACAACCAAAATAACATATCATCGTATCCATAATATCTCATAATCATAATCAAATGGCCAATAGTATAATAATTTGGATCACTTGCAAGAAAGTGTCCCCAAAGAATAAGTTTTCTCAGTGTGCGCAAGAGCGGGATGTTACATAAACAAAGTTTTTGGTATCTTTGTTTTCCGTAGAAGAAATGGATATAAAACTTTCTGCCAACATAAACCTCTTTGGTAAACCCAAAATATATTATGAAAAATTAAATGAATTTAAACAAGATAAGGATTTGGATTTTTTAAACAAGTTTTTGGTATCTTTGTTTTCCATAGAAGAAATGGATATGGATGAACCCCTTTGGTAAACCCAAAAGATACTATGATATTTCCTCCTCAATAGAAGTTTTTTTTTAATAGTAGAAGCCTTTTTAAGTGGAATCAAAAGATATAATGAAATTCTCTAATTTAAATAAGGAACTAGTTCATTCTGAAATTTTGATCTCCTGACTTTCCCACCTTCTGACTCACACTTAGTTATTGTGGCTCCTTAAAGGGTGGCATAAAATTAAAAAGAATAAAGGGAAAAATAGAAAGATAACGGATTATTTTATAAATCCCAAGAAATGAAATTCATATTGCTAATGTAATACCATTGTAAAATATGCGCTTGTAATTGTTTTTATTTGTAAAGTATGCACTTGTAATTGTTTTTATTTTTGTTGTTTTCTGAGCATCTTAAAATTTATAGAAAATAATAATTTTTTTTTATGTATGTTTATGGGAAACACTTTATGCCTATTAACCATTTAAAAAGTAGAAGGAAGGAGTTTACCACTTTGTTCTCATTTCTAGTCTATAATGTAGTATTTTTTTTTTTATGTTTTAATTCTTTAATATAAAGGCATATTATTTCTAGTTTATCTCAAAGATATTGTAACCTATCATGTAATCATTATTTTGTGATGTTCTAAAACATCCTTAAGATAAAGCAATTTTTTATTTTTTTTTATTTTTTCAAATGTAACCAACCATTTATGCTATTCAAATATTCATGTGGAGTTAAGTGTTTTTATCTGACTTATACTCATTATTTTGTGAAGTTCTAAGATATCCTTAAGATAAAGTAATACATGTTTTGTTGGTAAAAGTAGCAAGCCATTTAAGCTATTCAAATATTCATGTGGAATTAAGTGTTGTTGTCTTACTTATTCATACATGGGAGAATGTAGCATGACATGTGCGACAACCGCAATTTATCCTTGTTTGATAAACATGAATAGATGTTCTTCTTGGTTTATATTTTTCTATCTTTCTTTTCCCACTTCTAGGTAATGAGAACTTAGCCTAAATTGACAAATATGCTAAGAAAATATCACTAAGCATAACACTTGGGTTCATATTTAGAGGTTTAAAAATATTTAGAATGTAATTCAATATATTATATGGTATTAAGGGGGTGAGAGGTTTTTTAAGCTAAGCTAGGGGTATACATATTTTCAACCAAGTAATGTTTTTTCTTGACAAAGGGGTAGAAGGAGAGTTAGTCAATGCAAGGAGATTTTTATTTGTCTCTTGTTTTTGGAAATAAAGCATCTCGTGAAGGACCTGTGCGATATATATATAGTACTTGTACCATATAGGGTTTTACACTGAACTATGAAACTCTATAAATTAGTAATGAAAATGACGACATATTTCATAATAAAGGGATCCAAAGATGAAATTCTCTAAAGATTTCTAGGGAATATGTTTGATGCTTTTGTCTGAAACATGAAGTAGCATATGATTAACAATGTTTTTTAAAGTACTTGTTAGATGCATATGTAAAATATTCAAACCAACATACTAGGGGAAGAAATAATAAGTGGTGTAAAAGAATGTTGCCAAAAAAAAAATATTGCAGTATTTGGTGAAAATAGGAGGTTATTTTATTTGGAAACATGTATTAGGAGGGGATATTAACATTTTGATTTTGGGAGGTAGAAATAAAATCAGGGATAATATTTAATGCCCTGCAAATGCGTGCACTATGACATAAGTTTATTTAGTGAATCCCGTATATTTTTATGCATAAAGATAATATTTTTATGTAATTAATCATTAGTTTGATCGTACATCGATACAATATCATTTTATCACAATAATCTTCTAAATTTTCTACTACCTTATTTTGTACCAGGCCTATATTCCTATATGACTTATGGTTCATGGGGTAAATCTTCTTATTCAATTCCCATTTCTAAATGCATTTCTTCCCATTATGGTACCAACCCTTATCTTTACTTACAACCTTGGTGAAGTAACTTGTTCATGTCAAAGTGTTGGTATTTTGGATATATATGTCATAAATTGACATAATATTTCTTCTTCTAAATTGACATAATATTTCTACTTCTAATGGTAACATAGTTGTCATTGTTAACATCATAGAGTATGGGATTTGAATTTCAACTTATAGTTCCTCCAACAAAAATAATTTCTAAACTCTATCAACATTCTTCCATGATTCATTGGAGAGTTCTAAACCTGAAACTAAACAACTATACAAACCTACTATTTGCACTAATTTTCTAAAGAGTGGAGCTTCCCTAATCTCTAAATCCATCACTAAATTTTGTTTAAATTTAAATTGGATAAAATAGAGGGTGTCCATGGACATAGGACATGTTTCTTTATCAAAATAGTTGTAACTATAATTGGAATCAAATTCAAGGCTCAAGTACTTGTAAGAATGAAAAATCTCTAATTTATCACCTTAAATGTGATGGTAACACCCATATCTAGACTACCTATTATCATTACTTTTGTTTTTTTAACAATAACATTCATTTGAAGGTAATTGGAATTGTTTTTAGGGAATCAATATATCTTTGGAGACTATATGCCAATAACAAACAAAACATAATATGATGAAATCAACAACAATAAAGTGTACCTTTATATAATTGTTTCTCCTCCCTCATGCTTCTTGATCAAATATTCTAATTAATCTATAAATATGTCAAATAATGTTGGAGAAAGGGCACATCCTTGTCTCACCCCAATATTGCTATTGATTTGAATTTTCTACATATTTTTTTATCGTTTATAGGTACAATTGGTTCTTCATTTAAGTGAGAATTTTTGTGTCTAAACTCAACTGAAATTCATACATTGTCCATTCTTCCAAAATTTTATTTGACGATCCATATCAAAGTATTTAGATAAATCGATATAAAAAAGATATCTAATATTAGCTTCCCCTTGTGCTTTCTCAACAACAACCTCAACCATTACCATGTGGTGAATGGTTATATCCTTAGGTGGAAAACTAGCTTGTGAGGAAGCTCTAATATTGTTTTCTTCTACTCATTTAATTATTTTTTTCTCTAGAATGGTGCTAAATAGTTTTGTGGAGAGGATACTAACCATGATGGCTATGTAGTTTCTCATATTATTTATATCACCAACTTCGTCAATACATATTACTTAATTAACCTAGTTAACCTATCAGTTTATATGTATGATATAGATTCATTCAATATATCCTTGAAAGGTTCATGAAAAGGTGGACCTTTTTTTTATCATTTTGATTGTTAAACCATGAGGACTATGGACCTTTCCCTCATAAAAGATGCTTAGTACATTCCTCTATATTTTCTTTGATAAGTATGATTTTTTTAATATATTTAGAGATATATTTTCACTTATAGCTGAAACATTATCTCTTTTTTATTAATAATAAATAATCTCATTTAAAAATTGATTTATAAAAATTGATTTATATTTATATCTCCTCTTTATTAATAATAAATAATCTCATTTAATCCTACTTAAAAATTGATTTATTCGAAACACACTATTTTATTTATAAATATATTTTCCTAATATCTTCTCTTTATTAATAATAAATAATCTCATTTAAAAATTGATTTGTTCAAAACACATTTTTTATTAAAACAAATTTATTTTCATTTGTAATCCTTGTTGTAAAAATATTTCCATATGTATTACATATACAATGGATATATAAAAGCACATGTTCATATTGCAACATGACGTACAACTTACAACAATACATCCATGTGATATTAAAAAGACCAAAAACCTTACAAATTATGAATGCAAACACATGCTCAACTTTATATGCAACTTCAATGGAAGCATATAGCATATGCTCAACTTTTTATACATCTCTCATGTTTATCAAAGAACGTGATCAATAATTGTTCCGTAGGAATTTTTATTTTGAGACGAATTAATAACATACTCCGACTCTATGAAGAGAGACTCATTGGGGTCCATGAAGTACCTAGAATGGGTGCCAAAAGGCCACACATGCGTAGATTCCACTAATAACATACTCCGACTCTATGAAGAGAGACTCATTGGGGTCCATGAAGTACCTAGAATGGATGCCAAAAGGCCACACATGCGTAGATTCCACTCATGGTTTATGTTTGGCTTTAACTTAAAGTTATAATTTACTAATTTTTTTAGCACCTTGTATTATGTCATGGTTTAGGACGTGCCTCCAAATGTGTGCACGGAAGTATAACTTTCTTTTTATTAGGGTGGCTATATCTACACTATGGAATGTTTAAGTTCAATCCTTTTAATTAATTTGTAAGATATACAAAATTAATTTTAGTTTAGTTCAATTCCTTTTATTAATGTAGAAGACAATTTATCACGGCTTTTGTCAACTATTGGTTTGATAATGAATTATAATCTTATTTCTTTATGAGAATGAATTAGAATATTATTTCCCCTTTATGGGGTGACACGCGGCGAAGGAGTGACAGCAGGTTTCGCACTTAGCCTGGGGTTAAATGCTGAAGGCCGTCACCATTGCACCCGCATTAACGATGCAGGACAACCATAACAACAATTCAGAGATGGGAGGACTCCTCCCACGAGCGACCATTTACGAGCTCGGTGTACTCAACAAGTTTGAGGTTAAAGGCGGTTATGGGTTCCCGAAGTCTGGTTATTCGCTTTCTTTAGCTCTGGCCTCGGCTCTGCTCCTCGTCTGGAGGCTCTGGTGTAGTTTCGCGCTCCTTGCGCCTTGGTTCACCATCGTTTCATGGAGTATTGGCACAGATCCTCCTGCTTATGCTCTAAATTGGATCCCGCCTTCATGTTTTTCCCGGCGAGTGCTCTGCAATCTTACTGACCCCAGGATATTATGACGAGGAAACGAGGAACGCCTCGCCGTGGTTCTGCTTGGAACGCCCACAAGGCGTAGCAACGACGTAAAGAGCATTTCGAACGTGCTCTGGTCATGGCTACATCACTGCTTATAAAGAAGGCTCGGGCAAAGGAAAAGGCTCTGCTCGCCACCATTGCCGAAAAGGAAGCTGGCCGCAGCAGTGCGGACACCGTTAAGCTGGAGGACGGCACTGAGGATTCGTACCTGGCGTGTATTGTAGAGGAGGACCCGACTTTGGAGGACCTGACGACAATGGAGGCGCCCTGCGACACAGTGAGGCCTGGCAGAGAGGAAAACAAACCCAATTTGGGTTTGGATGCCGATTTTCCTGGTTGTATTGTGGAAGAGGTTCCCTGGCAGGACCTGGAAGCGGCGATGGATGTGGATAAAATGTGCCTGATGGGAAAGGAAGAGAAGGATGGTGCGAAGAGGAGAACACTCGACGACGAGGGTGGTGGACTGCATGGCTTTCTCCCCCGTGAGGAGCACCTGTCCCTGGTGTTCGAGCTCCGAGGCCACATGTCTCACCTAGAGCATCGTGCCCTCCTCATGGGCCAACGCCTAGATATGCTTCTCGATGCTTACTCTGGTGCTCCAGCTCGGCGAAAGTGCCCCCTCTACGCACAGTTTTTTTCCATCCCGGCTGGGTCCATGTGGAAGACAGATGATGGCGACAGGTCACCAATTACCTAGGTTTTTTATGTTCTCTGGCTCTTTAGTTTTTATGCTACTGTTTTATGCTCTTTTAAACTTTAGGCCCCTTTACTGGTTTCCTCTGGGCAGGACAGATGCCACTAGTTTACAGTTGTTTTTTGCTAGGCACCTATGCTGGTTTCCGGTTTCCAACAGCATTTTGGGTGACTCAGACTCTTGACTCTGTATATCTTGTTACAATTTTTTGATAATATAATATAGTAGGCTCCCCCCTTTTAAAAAAAATAAAAAAAAAAGAATTAGAATATTATTTCTTTATGAGTGGTTTTAACGGATTTACCTTAGAATTAAATTATTCACAACCTTGGGGTTTATGTTTTTAAGATTTACCACCACATCTACACCTTCCTTCATATGATTTCTAAAACTCATATTTGTATCTTGATGAGCTTTAACAATGGAATAACTAATATTTTTGTAATGGAAATAATTATCTCTAATTCAAAAGAATCAGGTTGGATTAAATCTTTAACGTGTTAATTATATATGAGGAATGCATATTTGGGGTTACATTTATATTTAATGGGGTAAATGTACAAGTAATAATGGTCGGTTTAATGAAGGGTCTACATGTACAATAAGTGGAATAGGTATATATAGAGATCATGTAGTCATTATTGTGGGGAAGATGTGAATTGGATATATGAATGTATCAAGGTATTGGAGGAGGTTCACCTATTCTTTAATCATTTATTGTGTAACTCATATATATTATCTATTTACAAGTCATGCTCCATGATCATATTTAGTGTACATGATGTGTAATTTATTTTATTGTGATATATTGAGTATTTTAAAATAACAATGTCACAAGGCTACACATACCTAGAGTTGACTAATGTTTTCCAATACTAGCATATATTTTCATTATTTCGATTGCTAGATATTTGTTTTTGGCTTTACCATGAAGTTATAGTTTACATTTATTTATTTTAGCACCTCATATGTATGTCATGGTTTAAGATGTGCCTCCAAATATGTGTGCATGAAGAATAGCCTTCTCTACACTCTAGAATGTTTTAATTCAATCCCTTCCATTAATTTGTAAGACATGTTGTTTCAATTCAACCCATTTCATTAAATTATAAGATAAAATTTGTATGGTTTTGGCCAACAATTGGTTTAAAACAAATTAATTTTTTTTAATTTTATTTCTCTGTGAGTGGTTTTATGGGGTTTCTCTAAAAGTAAACCAAAATATTAGGTTGTGAGTTTTTTAGAATTTATCACCACATATACACCTTCCTTCATATGATTTTTGAAACTCATGATTTGTATACCTAGAAGAGCATTAACAATGGAATAACCAATACTCTTAAAATATAAATCTTCATCTCTTATAAAAAACATTGGGTTGGCTTAAATCTTTAAGATGTTAAATATATATGATATGACCCCAAGGGTGGAATTTGAGGTTAAATGTATATGTAATTAGGTAGATGTATATGCAATAGTGGCTAGCCTAATGAAGGGTCCACATGTGAAATGAGTGAATAGGTATATAGAGATATCATGTAGTCATTATTGAGGGGAAGATGTGATTTGGATATATGAATGTATTTGGATATTTGGATGAGTTTCTCCTATTCTGTAAGGATTTATTGTGTAACCCATATATCTTATCTATTTACGAGTTGTGCTCCATGATCGTACTTCGTGTGCATGATGTGTACTCTAGTTTACTTTTCTATCTTAAGTATTTGTACATAACGATGTGATGTAAGATGCCCTATCTAGTTCCATAAGACTGCAATGATGATGCCAAGGATCAAGTATAAGATCAAATTTATGTTACCAAATCTCTTTCCCCCTTCTTTGTAATCTCCCAAGATACTACATCTCTATACTAATGGTTCTTTAACCTTGAGTTTTCAATGTCTCTTACTTAACAATCATCTCAATCCTAAAAGAATGTCATTGATCGATCGTTGTCAAGGATTAATTCAATTTGATCTCTCACTTCCACTGCGAGGTATCCCAAGGTCCTTTCCTTCATGACTTCCTTTAGAAAGTATCATCCTTATGGATTGTTTTCCACAATACTTTTCCTTTTGTTTGCAGGCTCCATATAACATTATGGATTAACAAACCAAACATATGGTTTGTAGTGTCACTATAGGCTCAAATTCACTTTTTGTACTCTTCTCATAACTTTAATTCAGTGGAATGCACAATCGATGCTAGGATTAAAAGGAACACCATGGTTTGTATATAATTCCTATTGGCTTCGAATGGTTTAAAATTTCCCTCATTATCTACAGGGTCGGGGTGTCTTTGTTATATTCCCTTACATTATAGGAATATTTATTTTCTCATATCTCTTTTGTTTAATCAAAAGAATATTCATAGGCTAAAATCCAAACAAGGTGCTAAAGTATGAATTATTTGTAAATGACCCGAGAGCTTACCCTTCCCATATGACTTATGGGTTATGACCGAGGGCTATCCTTTATCGCAAGTGATAATGGTGGTTTTAAAAACTCATTGACTGAAATGAGAGAGTATCTAACCTTGACACTTGGAATCCCGGATACCACTAGATTTTTGTTATCCCAAATTGGAGTTGCACTTAATCATCGATCTATTTGAAATGTGAATGCTATGACGACCGTTGATTGTGTTCCAGCCCGATCTGATGATCAGCAATACACCGATCTTAACGACATAAACATTACTCCAATTTTATATATAACAGTCCCAACCTCTTCTCCCATAGATCGACGGGTACTATAGCCCTTCTTCTACCCTGAACAAATTCTAATTTTCTGTCAACTCGGTGGATAATTGATTTTCCTTGATATGATTCTATTAGGGACCTAACCTACCTAAACCCTCAAGTGGGTAGAATAATATATTTCCATGTAATAAAGGTCAATATTAATAAAGCCTAGAAATAAGGAGGAATAAGTCAAATGTAATAAGACAGAATAGAAGCTTTCGCTTCTAGAAGGATCTTCCTCTAGATTGTTCTTTTGGATAGATAAATTTAGTATAAATAGGAATAGAGGGTATGAGAAGTTTTGTCTTGGATATTATTGTAATAGAACTCTTCTCTATTGGAGGTTTCCTCCTCGAAGAGGCAAGTGAACATTTCTCTTAGTAATCAAAGTGCTCTTTCTGGTGTTATTCTAGTATTATTCTGGTATCATTCTGGTTATATCATTGTTTCTTTTCCATTTATAGATAATTATTAACGTTCTGCATATTGATTTATATCTGGAACACTACAAGTGGTATCAAAGCACCTTCCTTGGCAGAAAATTGTATGTTAAATTTTTTCACGGTAGAGACGTATTTTGACATATTTAAGCTACAAAGATCTATCGTTACGTGCATAAACCTGTAGTCAGGGATTCATACACATGGGAAATACAAGTGATACTTAAGTGCACATTTGTTGGCCACACTTGTAACCCATGTTGGTACCCGTTCGAGTGGTAGCACATCAAACAACACATGTAAATAGATCGACCTAGATCTCCTAAATCCCTCCATAGATAAACCTATCAGTTGCCTTATTTCTATAGTGCCACCGCGAATATCACTCGGGAAGATAATCTCTAGTACCTAGGTAGTTGGGTAGTATGGCTAAGGGCAGGGTCTAGACTCCTTAGTTGGTGCCTTGAGATATTGGGCCAAGTACTATTGTTTTACCCCACACGTATATCAGAGCGCTATAGCACAGGGAAAACCCTTGTCTGTAGAACCCTTGAATACCCTAACCCTTGGGAAGGAAACAAAAATAGAACCAACAATATCTATTGGCATGCTATAGTGTCTTCTGGATTGTTGCGAAATCACTACACATTTCTTCGTGTTAAGCATTTGGGCATTTCGTCACTGCAGTATTCTTCAGGATGGAGTATAACTCTGCAGGAGGAAAAAAAAAGGATAGTGGTCCCAACACACTTATTTGGGATCTATTCTATTGGATTCCCCTTTTCTCCCCGATCGCAGTCATACCCTTCATTTTTATTCATTTTTGTTTCAGTGGACTCGACCCATTCCCAGTTTTCCTATTTTTTCACATGTTCCATTATATTACCCTTCACGCACTGATCGTCATGGTACCTATCACTTCTAATTTCCCTTTTTTGTGGTCCTACCCACCCATTGTTTTTCCTTACCCACACTTCCCCTTTCCAAATGGCCACTACTCGCAACCAAGAACTCCAAGACTCCATCAATCAAGGCCATGTCTCCATCGAACATATCACATCTCAGATGGATTCTACCCATTCCCGCATTGACAAATTAGAGAAAAAATTTAACAACATGGAAACCAAGATCACAACCCAATTTACCTCCCTCCAGTCTGTTTTCAGTCAATTGTTGAACCTCCCTACGGGTCCTTCCTCATCAGACCAACCTGATTTTGTTGATTCTTCTCAGTCTCCTCATTTTCAATCCAACTCCTTTCATCATGAACCCCGTCTTCCCCACATAGAGGTCAATAAATTTGATGGCTCTGATCCTACGAGTTGGGTCACTCAAATGGAGCATTATTTTTCTCTACATGGTATTACTAACGAGTTGGCCAAACTTCTCTATGTTTTCCCCTATCTAGATCATGAACGTTGGCAATGGTGGCAATGTAGAAAAAATTCACGTCAGGGGTATATTGCATGGACCCAGTTTGTTGCTTATCTCTATGCCTGCATTGATACTAATACCCACTATCTCAGTCATTTGACCAAGTTGAAACAGTCAGGGACAGTGGAATACTTCATCACTTCTTTTGAGCATTTAGCATTTCGAACAGAGGGCATGTCAGATGCGTTCCTCCGTGAATGCTTTATCAGTGGTCTCAAGGATGAAATTTGATCCCAGGTTCTCATGGCCCACCCTCCAACTTTGTTGGAATATACTCAACATGATAAAGAGTCCCAACAAGTTTCTTTTTCCCAGAATAAAAAAACCCATTTTGTTTCTCTCCCTCGAACCCCTGTCACTCCCCTCAAGGTCTAGAAACTAACTGGGGCTGAAATGGTTGAATTCCAACTGAAGGGTCTTTGCTATAACTGCAATGAAAAAAAAAAATTGAGGGCACAAGTGTAAGGAATAAAATATATTTATGGCCATTTTTTAATATGTTCCTGAAGAGGATGTGACAGTTCCCCTTGTTGAAGAACCCTCCCTTCCTGATGCCACCCAGGAGCCTGTTGACCCACCTGAAGTTGACCCACTTATTTCCTTGCATGCCCTCACTGGCTTCTCTACCTCACAAATGCTCAAGCTCATTGGCTACATTAAGAATAGGAAGGTCATCATCCTTGTTGACAATGGTAGCACCCACAATTTTATTCATCGTCACATTGCCCAAGAAACCAGTTTCTATATTCGTGTTGTCAATAATTTTCAAATCATGATAGCCAATGGTGGGTTCATTAAATGTGGTAGGCTTTGTGAAAATTTCCTTCTTCAAATTGGACATTACCAACTGAAATCTAATATGTTTTCCATTGACATGGGAGGTTGTGACATTGTTCTAGGTGTTGAATGGTTACACACTTTGGGTCCCATTCTTATGGATTTTAAGGAATTAACCATGCAATTCCAACATGAAGGACAAAGGTATCAATTCCAAGGTCTCACAATTGGTTCTCGTGATATCATTAGTTCCCATCGTATGGAAAATATCCTCAGGAAAGGCCACTCCAGTATCATTTCTCAACTCCATTCTATTCAATCCATTGAGACACTCTCTGTGCATCATGACCTCCAAGTTATCCTTTCCACACATCAAGTTGTTTTTTACACCCCTCGGGGACCTCCTCCTTCCCATGGTTTTCATGATCATTCCATTCCCCTTGTTCATGGCAGTCTTCCTCCCAATGTTCTCCCTTATTGTCACCCCCTTTCGCAAAAGAATGAAATTGAGAAAATAGTGCAGGAATTGCTCCAAGCGGGTGTTATCCGCCCCAGTACCATCCCTTATTATTCCCCTGTGGTCATGGTACTTAAGAAAGAAGGTACGTGGCACATGTGTCCTGACTTTCATGCCCTCGATAAGCTCATCATCGAGGACAATTTCCCCATTCCTGTCATTAAATATCTCTTAGATGAGCTGAGTGGTGCTCAGTACTTTACTAAACTTGATTTGTGTTATGGCTACAACCATATACGTATGAAATAACCCAAGACTACCTTTCGAACTCACGAGGGCCACTATGAGTTTTTGGTCATGCCCTTTGTCCTGTGTAATTCCCCCTCCACCTTCTAAAGCCTCATGAATCATGTCTTTTGTCCTTTTCTCCATCATTTTGTCTTAGTTTTCTTTGATGATATTCTTATCTATAGTAAAACTTGGCAATCTCATCTTTCCCATGTGTATTAGATTCTCCATCTACTCTCACAACACCAAATTTTCCTCAAATGATCTAAATGTGCCTTTGGAGCCTCAGAAGTAGAGTACTTGGGTCATATTGTTGGAAAGGTTGGTGTCCGAGTGGATCCTAAAAAGATTGTAGCAATGCGAGATTGGACTCGCCCCAAGACTACTAAAAGCTTGCATGGTTTTTCGGGTTTAACCAGATATTATTGCAATTTTGTTCGGAATTATGGGAAGATTGTGGCCCCTCTCACTTCTCTCCTTAAAAAGAATTCTTTCACTTGGAATCTCACAGCGGATCAGGATTTTCAATCTTTGAAGGCAGTTATGTGTAATACTCTAGTCTTGGCCCTTCTTGATTTCACAAAAACTTTGTCCTTGAATGTGATTCCTCGGGCAGAGGAATTGGAGTTGTCCTTATGCAAGAAGGCAAACCTTTTTCCTTTACTAGAAAAAAATTGTCTGAATGCCATTTGGTCCAATCAATATATGAAAAGGAAATGTTGGCTATTCTTCATGCAATGGATATCTGGTGCCCTTATCTCCTGGGGAAACACTTCCAAATTAAGACAGATCATCAAAAACTCAAGTATTTTTTGGAGCAATGACCTTCCTCCCCAGAGAAACAAAAATTGGTAACTAATCTCTTTGGTTATGATTATGATATCATTTACAAGAAATGAAAATAAAATGTGGTTGTTTACGCTCTTTCTCGAAAATATTAAGACGAAGGGTCTATTTTTTCCCTCTCCTTCATTGTACCATATTGGCTCCAAGTTGTACACCAAGAATGGCTACATGATCCTAAAATATTGCATATGATCCAACAATTGAAATACAACTCTCCACTTTCCCCAAGGTACTCTTGGCACAAAGATGAACTTATCTACAAAGGCCATTTGTATTTAAGTAAAAATTTAGAACTTAAATCCACAATGCTTTATGAGCCTCATGCTACTCCCACAGTTGGGAATTCAGGGTTTACCAAAACCTATGACTAGGTCAAAAGTTATTTTTCTGGGATGGTATGAAAAAGGGAATTCACACTTTTGTAGAAGAATGTGATGTTTGTCAGCTCAACAAAGGAGAAACCATCAAACCTCCTACCACACTCCAACCGCTTCCGATTCCACCCTCTATTTGGAGGGACATATCTATGGATTTTATTATGGGATTACCTAAATTAGGAAATTAGTTTGTCATCATGGTGGTTGTGGATCGTCTTTCCAAGTGTGCTCATTTTTGTGCTCTTCAACACCCATTTACCACAACAACTGTGGCTCAACTTTTCATGGATCATATCTTCAACCTTCATGGCATGCCTCATTCTATTGTTATTGATTGACGCAAATGCACCACCCAGGCACGTCCGCTCTCACAGGACCTTCTTATTCTCGGCCCGAAGAAGGTCCTATCGGGAAATATGCACCCACATAAATCTTTCTCCGCGGTCAGCCAAATCTCTCTCGCGCGCGAGTTCGTAACTCGAACTCTCCAATTCTTCTTTTCAAATCTTTCGATATCGGATCTGGTGATATGGGTATAACTCCTTCCTCATGCAACTGTGGGCTAAGATTAATGTTAGCTCCTCTCGCGACTTCGCGACATTGCAGCCTCATGACCTCGCCGGCTGAACCGTCGAGTTTTCACCCTCCTAGTTCGCGAGTCCCCGAGATGCACAGTCCCACCTTATACGATGTCACGCGTCCACATGAACCTCGGCTCCTCGGCACTTCGCTACTCCTGAATCTGAACTCCAATATTTTGGGACTTCTAGCGGTGAGATCCCGAGGGATTTGTGCCACCTGTATTCCACTAGCCGACTCCACTATGGCCCACACTACCTCCAGCTGTCGGGATATCGCTTCCTCGCAACCTCGCGATCCCCGTGACCAAATTCTTGAACCTTTTCTTGCGAGGTCCTGAGACACGATCCCTCGTGCGGATCCAACGGTCCTCCTGTGATCCAGATCCAACGGCTATCCTTCCCTCGCTACTCGCGGCCTCGCGACTTTGAGTACCTAATGTTGGGTTCTCAACCTGCGAACTCCCGAGTTCGCGAGATCTCTCGATCTCTCGCCACCTGTCCTCCTCGGATGAACGACTACGATCTTCTCACCACTTCGTCGCCTCGCGTCCTCGTGCCTCGCGACTTTGAATACCCAAGGCTTGGACTTTCACCCTGTGAACTACCGAGTTCGTGAGATCTCTTGATCTCTCGCCACCTATCCTCCTCCGATGGATGGCTACGATCTTCTCGCCACTTCGTCGCCTCGCGTCCTTGCACCTCGCGACTTTGAATACCCAATATTTGGGCCTTTACCCTACGAACTCCTGAGTTCACGAGATCTCTTGATCTCTTGCCACCTGTCCTCCTCCAATGGACGGCTACAAATCTCTCGCCACTTCGCTACTCGCGAAGCTAAATGGATTCACTTTCGGTCCTCCAATGCCCGAGTCTACGAGATGAGAATCTCCTTACACACGTCCTCTTCAACGAACGACTCTAATCTTGTCGGGATATTGCATCTCGCGATATCGTTGCTCTTGCTCCACAACCTTTGGGGCTTCAACTCCCAAGTCCCCGATACACGATACCACATGTAGATCTGACGGCTCCGCTGACTCGAAATCGACGGATCCACCTCTCTTGAGCTTCAAACTCTTTGGAATATTCTCTTTGTAACCTCCTTGCACCTCTGCAAGATCTAACAATCCTTGGAACTTTGTGAAATATCTTCAGAAGATTTCAACCGTCCGTTCTTCCTTGGTTAATCCATGAAATGAAAAAAAAGAGTATCTCTCCACGAGATTCCTTCGCCTTTTCGCCGACCTGCGACATTTCTTCCTAACTTCACGTCACACTGATCTACGCTGATCTTCAGCAACTCAGAAGCCTATCCTTCCTGAGATTTGCTAAATCACTTCGACCTCAACGAGGTTGTTTGCACGCACTCCTTGTGGAAAGCCTGCGAACACTTCAACTGTTCGAGCTTCTTTGACTCTGCGTATACTCGTAGCAGTAGTCCTTCAATACTTCTGCTCAGTGTCACGACTGAGACTCTTCCTAGCCTGCGCACTCCTTGCACAGCTTCAACAACCCACTTTCACTTATGAGTATTTTTAGAACAAGAGTTTAACTCCCGAGCCTTCTGTCAATGCACTCCTTGCAGACGACTTCGACTGCACTCCTTGCAGGAATCCTTGCTTGAAAGAGAAAACAATTGTAACTCACCTCACTTCCTCTCAGATTTTAATCTCGACACATGAAATCATACGCACAGCATGATAACTAATGCATGACAAGAAGTAATATTCATAAACAGAGCATTCAACACACATACACAGAGAATAACACTACAGCCATGAATCTGAATCAACTTCTTCTATTAATTCAAGATCTATACATAGGTGTCTTCTACAATTCTTTGCTGCTCTACTATACTCTTTTCTACTCTGAATTATGCTAGCTAATGTTACAATGATACAAATGAGGGTGTCTATATCCGGTTTCCTTCCTTCCTTCTAGAACTGTCTAATCTAAGAATTCAATTCTATCTACATGCAACTACTACTATAAATGCCTCCATCTACTTCAAACGAGAGCGTATGGCTCGAGGTCTGATTACATTCTTACCAAGGCACCATATTAAATGATCTCATTTATGTTTATCACGTCAACTTCAAGAGAAAGTTTAAAAATTCAAAAACTTGCCCTGGACGTGTTCCAGCTGTCTTCTGCTTCCACGTTGGTTTTACTTGTTGTGAGGGATGCTCCTGCATCATACTCCCTCGCTTGAAAATTTGCATGGGCTCCTGTCCATGAGCTCTTGCACGGTATGTCCATGCTTCAGAATTTCTGCTTCAGTCTCCCAGCTGGCATCTTCAACTGGATGTCCCTTCCACTTAACCAAATATTCAAAATATTATTTCCTCCTGGTTTTCTTACCCACTCTTTCATTCAGTATCTACTCCATCTGTGGCTTTTCTGCAACTGGCATCTGCTTCTGCCACTGAACTTCTGGTTGATCGTCACCTTTTTCTCCTGCGTCATCAGCTCTATATGGATATAAATCCGAAACATTAAATATCGAAGATATTTCGATCCCATCTGGTAACTCGATTTCATAAACATTATGTCCCATTTTCTTCAAGACCTTGCATGGCCCAATTTTCTTCATCTTCAACTTGTTGTATGTTCCTCTCGGGAACCTTTCCTTCCTCAAATGTACCAGAACCAGATCACCAACTTCGAACTGAAGTTGTCTCTGATGCTGATCTGCTCTGCGCTTGTACTCCTGACTTGACTTCAATAGTCGCTCCTTCACCTGGCTATGAAGTTCCTTCATCGCTTCAACGAATTCTCCTGCACTAGCGCTGCTAGTATCAGTCTGTTCTGAATCCCTCAGTTCAGAAACTCCTCTTGGATGCATTCCATATACAATCTAGAATGCACTTTTTCCTGTGCTCCGATTTACTGAATCATTGTAAGCAAACTCTGCTTGCAGTAGTATGCTATCCCAGCAGCTATGGTGCTCTGTCACCAAGCTTCTCAACAAATCTCCCAGACTTCTGTTGACTACTTCTGTTTGTCCATTCATCTGAGGATGATAAGAAGAAATAAACATCAAATTAGTTACTGGCTTCTTCCACAATGTTCTCCAGAAATGCCCTACGAATTTTGTGTCCCTGTCCGAAACTATGCTTTTTGGCAATCCATGAAGTTGAACAATCTCCTTGAAAAAAAAAATTGTGATGTGGGTCGCATCGTTGGTCTTCTATCATGGAATGAAGTGTGCCATCTTAGAAAACCTGTCAACTACCACAAAAATCAAATCATGTCCTCTTTGCGTCCTAGGCAATCCCAATACAAAATCCATGTTGATTTCATCCCACGACCTCTTAGGTATGGGTAATGGTTGATAGAATCTCGCATTCTGCTTCCTGCCTTTTGAATGTTGGCAAATTCTGCATCTATCCACAAACTTCTTGACTTCTGACCGCATCCCTAGCCAAAAGTATGACTCGCTCAGCTTTGCAAATGTCTTATCATGGCCAAAATGTCCAGCCAATCCTCCACTGTGCTTCTCCTTCAACAATTTCTCCCTCATGGAGCAATTTGGAATACACAATTTATTGCCTTTGAACAACAATCCATACTGGATCACATACTCTATCCACTAACTTTGATCTCTGAGAACTGGATTCTCAGCTGCTTCATAAGCTTCCTCGAAGTCTGCATCACCTGCATACATGTCCTTGAGATCCTCAAAGCCTAAAATTTTGACTTTGAACTCCTGCAATAGCAAACATTTCCTGCTCAAAGCATCAGCCACTTTGTTAGCAGTACCAGAAATATGTTTTATCACAAAAGTGAAATTTTGCATGTATTCAACCCACTTAACATGCCTCTGATTCAACTTTTCCTGTTGAGTCACAAATTGTAATGCATGGTTATCACTGTATAAAACAAATTCTTTTGGAATCAAATAATTCCTCCATTTCTTCAATGCATGTATGATGACATAGAATTCTTTATCATACGTGGAATATATCTCTTTTGCCTCATTCAGCTTCTCGCTGAAATATGCAATCGGTTTGTCTTCCTGACTCAAGACCGCTCCTATGGCAAACCCGCTTGCATCACACTTCACCTGAAATGTCTTATGAAAATCTGGCAACACTAAAACCGGTTTCTCTGTAATCTTTCGTTTCAATAAATTGAAACTCTTCTCAGCTTCTTCAGTCCAGTGAAAAGATTTATGTCTTTTCTTCACTGTATCCATCATTGCTGTGCTAATTCCACTGAAATTCCTGATGAATTTTTGGTAGAAATTATCCAGTCCATGGAAACTCCTCACCTCAAATACGTTCCTCGGTGATGGCCAATTCTTGATTACCTCCACCTTATCTGGATCCATCCTTAACTCATTTGCAGATATAACAAACCCCAAATAAATGAGTTATGTATTCATGAATGAGGACTTCTTCATGTTTATCAACAACTTCTCTTGCTGTAATTTCTTCACCACAATAGCCAAATGATTCAAATGTTCAGCCTTTGTCTTGCTGAAAACCAATATGTCATCCAGATATACGATGACAAATTTCCCGATGAACTCCTTTAGGACTTCATTCATCAACCTCATAAAGGTACTTGGTGAATTTGTCAAGCCAAACGGCATGACAAGCCATTCATACAAACCTTCGTTTGTCTTGAATGTTGTTTTCCATTCGTCACCTTCTCTCATACGAATATGATGATATCCACTCTTCAAATCTATCTTTGAAAAAAAAAATTCCCCACTTAAGAAATCCATCAAATCATCCATCCTTGACAATGGGAATCTATACCTGATGGTTATCTTGTTTATCGCTCTTGAATCAGTGCACATCCTCTAGCCTCCGTCTTTCCTCGGACTGAGTACTGTCGGAAGAACACACATACTCAAGCTTTCCCTGATCAAGCCCTTGTCCAACAACTCCTGGACCTGTCTTTTAACTTCTTTGTTCTCCTGTAGCGTCAACCTATACGCGGATTTGTTTGGAAAACTAGCTCCTGGTATGAGGTCTATATGGTGACTCACACTCCTCATCGGTGGCAACGAATGAGGTAGTTTGTCCACTACAATATCAACGAACTCTTCCAGTAGTTCCTAAATTTCTTCTGGCAAATCATCCACTCTTGTGCTAGTCAGAACAATTCTCGGTTTTCTGACCACAAAGAATTGTGGATCCTCCTTCTTCTTAACTTTTGTAAGAAATTCCTTCCCACTCATGAGAAGTACTATGTTGTTTACCTCCGGCTTCACCTCTTTATCTTCAATTGGACACAACATGTGAGTTCTCCCTTTACTTTCCAGGGTATATGTATTCTTCCTCCCATCATGCATTACATTTCTATCATATTGCCACGGTCTACCCAGCAATAAATGACAGACATCCATAGGAATAATATCACATAAAATTTTATCATTATATCCTCCTATCTTTATGTCAACTAAACACTGTTTAGTGACATTTACCCGATGTCCCTTCTGTAGCCATGAAACTTTGTATGGTTCCGGGTGATCAGTTGTCTCCAGCTCCAACTTTTCTACCATCTCAGTTGAAATGAGATTATCGGTGCTTCCACTGTCCACGATGACTTTTCACACTCTATCCTTGGTCTTGCAAGCAGTCCTAAAAAGACTATACCTCTGTATTGGATTCTCCATCTCCTTCTCCAGCGTCAAAAGAACTTTTCGCATCACTAGCGATCTTTCGCCTTCAGTGTATTCTGCCTCAACATCTCTCGTTTGTGCCTCGACAATGTGAGCTTCTCCAGTTTCTTTCCTTTTCTCTAGACACTCGAATGACTTGTGCCCGTTTTTCCCACATGTGAAGCATGTGATTACTCCACCTCTTCCTCTTCCTCTACCTCTAGTACGAGGAAACCTGTTATTATCAGCATATCCTCCTCTGTGCTCAGTATGATGCTCCTTTTGTTCAGCATATCGCCCTCTCTGTGAGGTTCCACCTCTCTCTGTCTGAGTCTGAGGTTTCTTCCATTCCTCCTTGGGCTTTCGGTATTTATCCTGGGCAACTGATTTGCCTTTGGACTGACTCCTGCCTTTGCCCCTATGACTTTGTTTACGGCTCAGCTTCTCCTCAGCTTTCAGAGCCAATTGGTAAGCATCCTCCATAGTCCGGATGGTTGCCAAATTTAATTCATCCTGAATTTCATACCTCAGGCCATTCATATACCTAGCCACCTTTTTGTCATTTCTTTCGCGATGTCCTGCTCTGATATTCAATCTGTAAAATTCCTCAGTATACTCCTTCACTATCATCAGCTTCTGTCTCAGGTTTTGCATCCTCCTGAACAAAGAAATTTGGTAGTCCCTGGGAATGAATTTTTCCTTCATCTTGGCTATCATCCTGTCCTAGCTCTTTATCTTCTACTTTCCTTGGAAATGCCTGTCAGCTTGCAATTCATCCCATCACAAGGTTGCATGTCCTTTTAATATTTTGACGACATGTCTGACCTTCTTATCATCTTCGATATCTTCATAATCGAAATAAGTATCAAGATCTCTAATCCAGTCTAGCATCTCTTCTGCATCCAGACTCCCTTCATAAGCTGGAATGTCCATCTTTGTCTTCGAACTCATCTGAGCGATAGCCTTAATTAAATGCTCATTGGCTGCATCTTCCACTGGGGTTTCTTCTTCTTCATGTCTAGCATCATCTTCGTCCTTGAATTCACTGATATCTCCTGCATCAGCCTTACACCTTTGTGATGTCTCCATGTCTTCCATTCTGGCACGAAGATTACACACTTCTCTCTCCATGTCTGGATTCTGTACTTGCCTACCTCTTTCTCTGGACATTTCCCTTTCTTCCTCTGGATCGGGTGATTGTCTACCCCTTCTCCTTGGCGGCATGGTGAATTCTCCCCTTTTTTTTTCTCTACTACAGAAAGCAAAGAAACCTTTCTATGCTCTGATACCACTCTGACGCATGTATCAGAGTGCTCTCTTATCTCCTCATGCCTCTCTTGCCTGAAATATACAGACAAGTAATAGGCTCTGATACCACTCTGACGCAAATGCACCACCCAGGCACGTTCTCTCTCACAATACCTTCTTCTTCTCGGCCCGAAGAACTTGAAGGTTCTTCTATTTCCCTATCGGGAAATCTGCACCCACAGAAATCTTTCTCCGCGGTCAGCCAAATCTCGCTATCTCGCGAGTTCGTAACTCGAACTCTCCAATTCTTCTTTTCAAATCTTGTGATACCCGATCTGGCGATACGGGTATAACTCCTTCCTCATGCAACTGTGGGCTAAGCTTAATGTTAGCGCCTCTCGCGACTTCGCGACCTCGCAGCCTCGCGACCTCGCTAGTTGAACCGTCAAGTTTTCACCCTCCTAGTTCGCGAGTCCCCGAGATGCGTGGTCCCACCTTATACGCTGTCACACGTCCACACGAACCTCGGCTCCTCGGCACTTCTCTACTTGCGAATATGAACGCCAATATTTTGGGACTTCTAGTGGCGAGATCCCGAGGGCTTCATGCCACCTGTATTCCACTCGTCGACTCCACTATGGCCCACACTACCTCCAGCTGTCGGGATATCGCTTCCTCACAACCTCGCGATCCCCGTGACCAAATTCTCGAACCTTTTCTTGCGAGGTCCCGAGACACGATCCCTCGTGCGGATACAACGGTCCTCCTATGATCCGGATCCAACGGCTATCCTTCCCTCGCTACTCGCGGCCTCACGACTTTGAGTACCTAATGTTGGGTTCTCAACCTGCGAACTCCCAAGTTCACAAGATCTCTCGATCTCTCGCCACCTGTCCTCCTCGGATGAATGGCTACGATCTTCTTGCCACTTCGTCGCCTCGCGTCCTCGTGCCTCATGACTTTGAATACCCAAGGCTTGGACTTTCACCCTGCGAACTCCCGAGTTCACGAGATCTCTTGATCTCTTGCCACCTGTCCTCCTCCGATGGACGGCTATGATATTCTCGCCACTTCGTCGCCTCACGTCCTCGTGCCTCGCGACTTTGAATACCCAATATTTTGGCCTTTACCCTGTGAACTCCCGAGTTCGTGAGATCTCTTGATATCTTGCCACCTGTCCTCCTTCGATGGACGGCTACAAATCTCTCGCCACTTCGCTACTCGCGAAGCTAAAGGGATTCACTTTCATTCCTCCAATGCCCGAGTCTACGAGATGAGAATCTCCTTACACGTGTCCTCTTCAACAAATGGCTCTGATCTTGTCAGGATATCGTGTCTTACGATATCGTTGCTCTTTCTCCACAACCTTTGGGGCTTCAACCCCCGAGTCCACGATACACGATACCACGTGTAGATTTGACGGCTCCGGTGACTTGAAATCTATGGCTCCACCTCTCCTGAGCTTCAAACTGTTTGGAATCTTCTCTCTGTAACGTCCTTGCACCTCTGCAAGATCTGACGATCCTTGGAACTTCGCAAAATCTCTTCAGAAGATTTTGACTGTCTGTTCTTCCTTGGTTAATCCACGAAATGAAAAAAAAGAGTATCTCTCCACGAGATTCATTCGCCTTTTCGTCGACCTGTGACGTTTCTTCTTGACTTCACGTCACACTGATCTACGCTGATCTTCAGTGAATCAGAAGCCTATCCTTCCTGAGCTTTGCTAAATCACTTCGACCTCAATGAGGTTCTTTGCACGCACTCCTTGCGGCAAGCCTGCGACCACTTCAATTTTTCGAGCATCTTCGACTCTGCGTATACTCGTAGCAGCAGTCCTTCAATACTCCTGCTCAGTGTCACGCCTGAGACTCTTCCTATCCTGCGCACTCCTTGCACGGCTTCAACAACCCACTTTCAGTTCTGAGTATTTTGAGAACAAGAGTTTAACTCCCGAGGATTCTATCAATGCACTCCTTGCGGACGACTTCGACTGCACTCCTTGTAGGAATCCTTGCTCGAAAGAGAAAACAATTGTAACTCACCTCACTTCCTCTCAGATTTTAATCTCGACACATGAAATCATACACACAACATGATAACTAATGCATAACAGGAAGTAATATTCATAAACAGAGCATTCAACACACATACACAGAGAACAACACTACAACCATGAATCTGAATCAACTTCTTCTATTAATTCAAGATCTATACATAGGTGTCTTCTACAATTCTCTGTTTCTCTACTATACTCTTTCCTGCTCTGAATTATGCTAGCTAATGTTACAATGATACAAATGAGGGTGTCTATATCCGGTTTCCCTCCTTCCTTCTAGAACTGTCTAATCTAAGAATTCAATTCTATCTACCTGCAACTACTACTATAAATTCCTCCATATACTTCAGACGAGAGCGTATGGCTCGAGGTCTGATTACATTCTTACCAAGGCCCCATATTAAATGATCTCATTTATGTTTAGCACATCAACTTCAAGAGAAAGTTTAAAAATTCAAAAACTTGCACTGGACATCTTCCAACTGTCTTATGCTTCCACATTGGTTTTGCTTTTCGTGAGGGATGCTCCTGCATCATTGATCGAGATCCAACTTTCATTAGAAATTTTTGGCAAAAATTGTTCAGACTCCAAGGAACCCAGTTGCATCTCAGCACTGCCTATCATCCTAGACAGATGGTCAAAATGAAGACGTCAATAAGTTTTTGGAGACTTATTTGAGGTGTTTTTCCTCTAAAAGGAAAAATCAATGGGATCATTGTTTACCATTAGTTGAATGGTGGTAAAACACTTCTCACCATACAAATACTCACATGACTGCTTTTGAAGCAGTATATGGCCAAAATCCACCTTCAGTTCTCTCCTACATTCTAGGTGTATCGAAGGTCCAGGCATTTTACCAAACACTCACAGTTCACAAGGATATTCTTTGTACCCTCAAAGAGAATTTGGTCATGGCTCAGAATCACATGAAGTAAAAAGTTGATCAAGATTGCTCAGAATGACAATTTTTTGAAGGAGACTAAGTATTTCTTCATCTGCAAACTTATAAGGAAACTTCACTCAAGATCAAACATTGTAAAAAACTGGAACCCAAATTTTATGGTCCTTATACAGTTCTCAAGCGCGTTGAACATGTGCCCTATTAGTTAGATTTACCCAATCATTCTAAGATCCATCCTATTTTTCATGTCTCTTTCTTAAAGAAGGTGATTGGCACTAAGTGCCAAACTCAAACCAACCTTCTTGATTTGGATGAAGAAGGATCCATCTGGTTGCAACCATAAATAGTGTTGGACCAGTGAGAGCATCGTCTTCGTCAACATACCATCATGGTAGTGTTAGTTCATTGGAAAGATACAACTCCAGCAAATTCCACTTGGGAGCCCGCTAACATTCTGCAGCAATTTCGTCATCTCAATCCTTGAGGATAAGGATGATTCTAAGGGGGAGGGCATGTTAGGGACCTAACCTACCTAACCCCTCAAGTGGGTAGAATAATATATTTCCATGTAATAAAGGTCAATATTAATAAGGCCTAGAAATAAGGAGGAATAAGTCAAATGTAAGAAGACCTAATAGAATCTTCCGCTTCTAGAAGGATATTCCTTTAGATTGTTCTTTTGGATAGATAGATTTAGTATAAATAGGAATAGATGGTATGAGAATTTTTTTCTTGGATATTATTGTAATAGAGATTTGTTTTGCTAGAGGTTTACCCCTCAAAGAGGCAAGTGAACATTTCTCTCAGTAACCAAAGTGCTCTTTCTAATGTTATTCTAGTATTATTGTGGTATTGTTCTCGTTATATCATTGTTTCTCTGTCATTTCTAGCTAATTATTTATTTTATGCACACTGATTTATATCTAGAATACTACAGATTCATTGATCATAAATTTGATCAATGAACTCTACTTTTCTCCCGCCATGACTTTGATGGGACCAATTGCAATCTAATTCAAGGAAAAATATTACAAAGCATACAACTTCAATCTGTCATCCAGACACATGTTTTTTTTCCACAAATTATTCATATATTTGTAGGACTCAAGCAAGATCTCAATCAAGATACATGTAACTCAATGTCAACCACAATCTCCTCATCCTAGAACTTATAATCACACCCGCAAATGAATATGCATACATATATTTATGTGTAAATGATCATACAAAGGTAAGGGTTTACACAATTAAGCTATCGAAAACTTGAAATAGAGTGTATCTTGTCTTCGTTCATTAATTACACCATATTGTAGATCGATTTAAAAGACATCCTTTCATAAATTGTTCTAATTACATTCAGTAGGTCTCTCCTCACTCTATGACCTAATTTCTTCGATTAATGGCCTCTCTTTCATGCATCTTAGGCTTACAATTAAAATAAGGAGGATTTTAAACAAATTACGTTCAAATCCTATAAATCCTCCAACAATCCCTAAGGTTCCTCTCATATCCAAAAACATCTCACTCAACTCCTATCTCAAGGATCTCTAGATCCCTAAATCTCTCAATAAAATCTCAAATATCTCTAACTCACTCAACCCTTGTGATTTGTTCTAACAAGGAAGTTTTAATTACATAATTTCAATTCAATACAAACCAATTCAAAACATTCTAGAACTCCTTAAAACATGGGAATTTCAATAATAAAACAATCAAAATTAATTAAGTAACCCACTCCCTTAGTAACTCAAGACCCCTTAGGTCTTGTTAAATGAGTTGGGTTTGGGATTCATATTTCTCTTGCATCAAACTCCCATGATCTCCTGATCATGAGTTCCTTTACTTAAATTCCCCTGGATCTCATATTATGTGACTTTGTTGTCCACTCATTCTACTGCAACATTTTCTTCCTCTAGTATATGGTTGCACTATCTGCAATTTTCCACGATCCCATGTCTTGCTTTGGTTCTTTCTCACAACTTTGATAATGCAATGTCCTTCATCCCACAATAACGTGTGATTTATTGTTCCTCCAACTGCATGGAAACTTTCTATTGTTACCTTCTCAATTAGTTCCCATATTTCTTCCATTCCTTCCAGCTCTCTTCTTTGTTGGTAGACACCATTGGAATAAGGTATTTGCTACAAGTTTTCACAAAATATTTGTATGACTACTACCATTACCAGGTCTTCATGCCTCTTCTCATCCCTAAAAAACATATGCATCCAATGTTTCATATCCTTAAGATACAAATTCAATCTACATGATTGGTCCAATAAATTCTATTCTCGTATTTGGTCCAAATGACATATTTGCCAGAAACAGTTTATACCTTTAGACAAGGTATAAATAATTTATCATTGCTCATACAAGAACACCCATGCAAGTCACAGATCTCATAATATCACACCAAGTGTAGCCAATAACTTTTCTTTATGAGATGTCTCCATAAGCACGTGTTGATTTATTATAAGAGAAAATCAAAAGATCATAAGAAACAAATCTTTGAGTGATTTAGCTTCTGAAAGTAAATTACTTAGATAACAGGTGTCATAGAAGATGACCCACCTCCTCAGTATATCCCATCATGAGAGAGATATCATCCATATCGTCTACAGACATATGATGAGTGTGTTGTACAATTCATGAAGGAAAGAATGTCCCTATCTCGTATCATTAGCTCAAATTTGAGAGAAAAGGTACATTTTAGAATCTATCCTAAGGTGCAATTGTATCAATTGGAAAGATTGATGTAGAAGCTCAAGGTAGAATATTTTAGGAGCTGGTCAATGTTACTCTGGATTGATGGGTGGTGGTGGCTGAGAAGAAATGGCTAGACACCATTTCATCCAACCTTGGACCTCAACTTTGAAAGGGTCGAGAATGTCCAATGTAGTAGCCAAGGACCCAATTGACTCATCAAGTAGAATCTAGACATAATCTCAATTGGACAAATCAAACAAACCCAAAAAGAGCATCAACAGGTTAACTTTAATGGTAAGAAGTCATTTTTACTCAATAAAAATTAGGTAAAATCAGTTGAAAAACCAGAAAAGGTATGAAGCAAAGAACAAGTTGTATCTAGTTTCAAGAAGCAACATTAGTCTGAATGAATGATTTTATTGTGAACAAATACGTCTATAAAGAAAGATAAGGAGCTCATTTTTAGGGTTGTAACTTTGAGGAATTTAAGATTCTCTTACAACCATAGTTGTTTGATCACAACCCTAAGGCATAGTCCGATAGTAAAGGAAACAAGCCTCATGAGATTCATACCTTGCATTATGTTTTAGTCTGCAATTCTCCTTTTTGTGCATGTGCTCTTGTAAAATCCACCCCTAGCATTGGGCTTCTTGTATCATATCCCTATTAATAAAATATCAAGAAGAATGTGATACAACATATTCTATATAACTGTGTGGTTTATGGCTATGGAATAGAAGTGATTTCCTCTTAACAAGTGACCATTATCTTGTCATTTCTTCAGATCTTTGAATGATATGGAGAGGGTACCTCCATGCATTTAAATATCTAAATATTCTTATTGTTTGTAGGATGTTTTGAATGATATCTTATATGGGTTAGAAATGTTGAATCCTTAATTTATCATCATGTTATTCCAATTCCATAAGCTATGATATTCATTCTTTTCAGTGACTCGTATGTTTATTTGGTAGTTCTTCTAATTCACCATTTCACTCATCTTTTAAATTTTAATGTGTTGGCTCTCTGTAAACTTCGTTCAACTAAGAAACAAATGACAGAGGCAACCTACAAACCAACTTTGAGACCTAAAACTAGCATTTCGGACCTGGAGAGGGATCTCTCGGGAGACTTTGTCTCGGTACAGGATATGGCTTTAAGCTTTCGGCTAGATTTAAGACCTTTAAATAACAATTTATGGTTATATTGGTGAAAGAGAGTAAGACCTCGGGATATGGAGTCGATTTAAGAAAAGGATAGAAACAAATGACTTGGTGACTGAACTTGAGAGGATAAAGGCTAAGTAAGAAACAATTTTCAATTTAAACTCGTTGTGTGTGGCGAGGGGAAAAACACATGAAGAAACTAGGAGCACCGCAAAGGATGAATTCAGAGTTAACTTAAAGGCAACACGATTTGTGTTAATGGAAGGAATTTAGGGCGCTGCACAATGAATCCTAGGTTCGAAATTACGTTCTGATTCAAAAATAAATAGATATGAATAAAGAATACATGAAGTACGTAGGCAAACAAAGGAAACAATACATCCAACTACTATAATTAGAATCTTTTCATCAAGCTTCATTACTTTTGCATTAAATTTAGATTGAGCTCAAAACTACATTCAGTGGTCATTGTCTACACTAGTTTTTCCAACCAACCTGGCTTACATCGAAAGGAAAAAATATATAGGCTAGGGCGCTGCTTGGGCTACCCTGCTCTCTAACTATTATTCCTATAAATTAGGCAACTGACAATTCTCTTGTTATATGACTCTTCGTATGATGCTTTTTCAGTGATAGAAACCAACTGTATTTGGTCACATCATAACTTCTCGTCTTTCCATGGTGGTTCGATTATCAGTGGAATCTCATCATGGGGAGAGTGATGTGTCGATGTCTTCTTTTGACAGGGTATCCGAACGATCAAGTTCTTTGTCAGACTTCCACCAACTATTGTAACAACCTTGATTTATGTCACGTGATCATTTGTTGGATTGCGTACGTGGTGAGTGAATGTGGACTGTCACAGTCGTTACCAAATTAACAACATCGTTTGAAAGGTGATTCCCTTTCCAAAACTGTTAAAATCCATGCCATGTTTTAGAATACAAGAATGAACTTGATTAATCATGCTTCTTTTGCATGCTGGAAAGAGTCACGCAGACTTTCTCCCTGGCTGATTCACATTCCCTGAAGTGTTTCACATGTGTTTCTTCTAACATCCTTTGTGTTTCACGTAGTTGTATGATTGTATCATGCACTTCCTTGAGTTGTCTCTTGAGCCATGTCACATTTCCCTCACAGCCTTATGATGTTGACACTTCAAGAGTCTTTGTTGCTAATTGTTGTCTTAGTTCCCTGTTGTCTTGGTAAAGCTCCATGATAGTGAGTTGAACTTGTTTCAGCTACAGAGATGGCTCACGAACATTTGTGCCTTCAACATATGTTCTCCTCTTCCTACTCCATCTTTCTCAACTTGTACCTTTGACAGGTTCTATTCAAATGGAGCACATGAGCAATTATTCGGCACCCTAATTTGCACGCAGTTCTCTCGGGACTTGGGCTTCCCCTGCTTCCTTGTTCTTCCTTGGGCAGCCCCTTCTCTGGGGTATTTTCTATTGGGGGGATAGTTCTTCCAACATCCTTCCTTCCTGCACAACCTTTCCGGCTCAAGCCCCCACGTGGTATGATATTATCCTTTCCATGGGCGGAGGGAAATCTCCCTTTGGATCCTTCGGAATTCCCACTGCGATAAAAAATGAATCCTAGTTGCTTCTCAACCATTCTAACTCCACAACTACCAGCAATTAAATCAGTGATACATGAGATAGTTTCCTTTTCGGCTAATCTAGTTCAGCCTGGACATTGTCTGTCATCTCTCGGAGGCTCTAGTGTAAGAAAAAGGGTAGATTTAATGGTCTCCTTCCCGTGAAGTGCATCAACAATCTAATGTGATGTGAACTTACTCTGTTGAACCTCCCCTCACAAGTGAAATATTTCCTAATTACTCCAAGGAGTTTCTGAAAAGGTTCCTGCAAATATCTACTCAGAACGCCCGTCTCGACCTTACCACCTAAACAGTCTCGCTTGATGAAGTCTTCATAGCAGAGCACGTCCAAAGACATTCCTTTGAACCACAATTAATCGTGCAGATGGATCTTCATCGTGGTCGACAAAGTTTCTTCTGTTACCTCGATAGTGACACCCACAATCACCGTACAAAAACCATCGAAACTAAGTGCAAACTACTCAGCCAGTCTCATATTAAATCCTTGGATTTTCTTGCAAAATCCCATGCACCTGAATTGTTCGAAGGATGCTATGACCTCTGGATATTCGTTGATCAACGTCAAGTTTTGGGGCTTGGGCCCAGTGCTTTTGTCACTTCGCACGCTCTTCCTTATATTTTGGGAGGTTTCCATGGTGAAATGTGTATTTCTCTTGTGCGTGGTGGATTTGGAACGAGCCCAAGGAAGCAATATTAATCAACCTAGGTTTGTGAGAAGGAATACAAACAATGCATGAGCTTGGTTGGTGAACAAAATATATGCGGAAAAACCCAAATTTATAACAGAGCGGGTGGGAGGTGGAATTGTTCCAGGGAACATTGAGTTCATGGAAACTGGATGTTTCAAATAGAACTGGAGATTTACCGTAACACATCTACGCAATGAGTACACTTCGGGGCATTTGAAGTACATATGATAAGGACTGCAGAGCATATGTGATACGAACGCCGTGATTTTTCATTCTTTCAGCCTTCATAATGAGTTGATGATGGTCATTTCACTTGCCGATGCAACTTCTATTTAAAAATATTCCTCAATCCTCGGCATGTAAATACTTCCTTTCTGACAGGACTCGACCCTTTGGGAACAGACTCATACCATTTAAACATGTTTTGACTCTGACATCCCTTCCCAACACCAAGATCCAACCCGCCACTTGTTGAATTTGACCCCTTTGTTGTTCGGTATCTGACCTCACATGCTTTGACACATGAGCAATGACTTGATTAAGACCGACTCTTGTTGAAAAAGAAAAATGACATCATTAATAACTAGCTCCAATGGGGATGTTATCCTCCCAGTGAGGTAGAAAAGAACAATAGACAAGGTGCCTAACCATTGGGCCTTATTCAAATTTCAGACATTAAAACACGAAAAACAAAACAAAACCTAAAATTATTGACACAGTTTCCAATAGACTCAGCATAAACTCAGGGCCTTCACTTCGGGCTTCATTTTTTTGCTAACACACTGACTCGAAAACGCCTATCTTGAAAACAAAATAAAATGACTATTTACAATGACATGTGACTTAAACAGACTTTATTGCACCAGATAGTGTTTGAGGAACCTGTTGTTTATAAGACCCCAACCAATGCATTCTCCATTAATCTCTTCTAGAAAATAAGAATTTTTCTCGCGATATGCACTAATTCTGAATGGACTCGTCCAGAGATGATTGAACTTTCTGTGCTTTCCTTTATCTTCGTTCCTCGCATCCCATTTTAGCACCAGGTCCCCATCTGAAATTCCTCCTGATTAGATTGTGTATCAAAGGTTTTCTTCATCCTTTCCTGGTGTATTTGTGATCAATTGTACACCTGCTCCCTCATCTGTTGTGTATGAATCAACTGATTTATCCTCATCTGTGCGTCATATGGCTTGAATTCATGTTCTTGCAACAAATTCCTGACGAGCAACCCCAGTGAGGTGGGGAAAACCTCATCTTCTCCATATAAAATATGGAATGGAGAGTTCAAGATGGATTTATTGGTAGCGACCATGTCCTCCCATAGCACGTAAATAAGATTTTTATGCCAATACTTCTTGTTATATTGCAGGAGTCTTTTGATGCTCCTAGTCAAACTTTTATTTGATGATTCTGCTAACCCATTTCCCTATGGGTAATACATTATAGAATGTCACAGGGTTATATTGTAATCCTGAGAAAACTTCTCCATATTATTGGACTTGAATGCGACCACGTTATCTATTATGATCTTGATAGGGCATCTGAATCTCAACAGGATGTTTGCCTCCAAAACTTGAATGATGACTGCGTTAGTAGCCTGCTTCATTGGAATAACTTCTATCCATTTCATGAAGTAATTTGTGGTCATGAGTATCCATATGTGTTACGCCAAGGATGGTTGATGGATCTCCCCTATAAATTCCCATCCCCATTGCATGAAAGGGGCTTCGACCGAGATTGGTTTCAGTGGCAGGGGCTGCAACTTTCTCCTTCCATCGAAAATATGACACTCATGGCAACTGGAAACTTCTTTTTATATGTGTACAAAGATGCTAGTACAATAGTAACCTTCTCTTAGGATTTTATGCATGGTAGTTTTCTAGTAGTGGTGTCCTCTGCAGTCGCCTTTGTGGAATTCCCCGATATCTCATTTCAGGTCATTTTCCAGCAAACAACTCAGCAATATCCCTCCAGGATCTTTCCAATACAGTGAGTTATGCAAGACGCAGAACTTAACAACTTTGAGATTTAAGAATATGTCTTTGGTCTTACTTAAAACTGGATGGGCTTGCAGATTCCTCAGCACATAGATGATGTATTTATACCATGGTGAATTGACGAACGTTTGAGACACCTGCGCAGTTGTTTCTTCCTCGGGATTCTCTGTTAGATCAAGGATGAATTTGATTCCCAAAATGTCGTAGTTCAACTGCGCCATCAGCTTTGCAAGGCCCTGACCCTTAATCATCTTAATGGGATTTATTTCAAGGTCATATTCCAGAATTCCTTCTATCCACTTACCTCTTCTTCCCTCAAGGTCAAGCTAAGTCAGGATATCCTTAACTGAGTTATTGGGCACGTAAGAGATAACATGGGAGTGTAATATGTACATTCTGAACTCCTTTAGGGATTTTACTAAGGCGTATGATTGTTTCTTCATAATTTCATACCTCAGTGAGGAATCCCTCAGTGTAAGGTTGAAATAGGCTATAGGCTTCTCAAAGTTCTGATTGTCTTTCTGTAACAACATGCCAACAATTGTATGCTCCTACGCGAACGAGAACAATATAAAATCCTTCGTGAAGTCTAGGTTGGCTAACATGGGAGCCTTAGTCATCGCTATCTTGATATATTCAAACGATTTCCTGGCTTCAGGGTTCCATTTGATCTCATTCCCCTTTTTGAGCATACATGTGATATGTTTTATAATTTCTTCTAGGTTCGGGATGAATCTCCTCAAGAAATTTACCTTCCCAAGAAAGGACTGCACCTCCTTTTTGCTGCGCAACGTGCTAATTTTTAGGATTCCTTCAACCCTGTTGGGGTCTATATTTATACCCTATTTCGAGATGATGTGCCCCAACAAATTCCCTTCTTGCATCCAAAAATGTGACTTTTTTGGATTAAATGATATGCCGAATTTCTTGCATTTCTAGAAGACCTTCTTCAGATGCTCGAGGTGTTGTTCGTCGGAATCAGAGTACACTATGATGTCATCCAAATAGATCACGATAAACTTGTCCTTTTATTCAGCAAATTCTATTTCCATCGCCCTCTGGAAGGTACCTCTGATTTTCATCAAGCCGAAAGGCATCGTAGCATACATGAACGTTCCCCATGGTGTCGTAAAAATTGTCTTTTCCATATCATCTGGGTGTACCATGATCTGATTATAACCCAAAAAAATGTCCAACATGGAAATATTCTAGGAGCCCACTACCTTTTGCAGAATATAATCCATTTTAGGGAGTGGGTAGTGGCCCTTGAGGGACACTTTGTTCAAGTTTCAAAAATCCACACACTATCTTATTTCGCTACTCTTTTTTCTTACAGGCACCAAGTTGGGAACCCATTTGGAAAACCTCAAAGAAACCATAATTTTAACTTCATTCAGGTTCTTTACCTCCATTTCGATTAGCGACAACAAAAGAGGATTTATCTGTCTCATCTTTTGTTTGAAAGGCCTCTGGTATTCTTTGAGAGGAATGACATGTTGAATCACTTTAGTGTCATAAACCTTCAAGTTGTCATAACTCCAAGAGAAAACATAGAGGAAATCCTTCATGAGCTTGATGTAGTCTTGTTTGACCTCTGTACTGAGTGTTTTTGACAATTTGATTATTTTGGGGTTCTCCTGAGTCTCGATGTTGCAATCTTTGACATCCTCTGGTTTGCAGTGATATTGGGATTTCTAGGCACGTCATTTTCATCAAAAAAAAATTCCAACGGAACTAGCCCCTTTGGGATGATATTATTTTTCAGTTGTATTATGTCCCTTCCTTCTATCTGGTTCTGGAAAGGGTCTTCATTACTACGTTCATCTATGTTGTCATCTTCTTCATAGAAGCACTCGTCATCAATGTTTATGTTAGCGAAGTCATCGCTCATTTGGAGAAATCTCTCCACCTATTTGTCATCCTCAAACACCTACCAATATTTGATATTATCAAGAACTGTCGTCCTGTGTTTGAATTCGATCTCATATTTTTTTTTGGGAATGATGGGAATTTTAAAGACCGAGGCCAAGGTGTCCAATGCATCGGTGATTTGATTATACTCCCTTGGGATCGCCGATAGGTCATACTCTGAGAATTCTTCGAGGAGTTATAACACTAGGTTCGTGTACGCTCTCAGCCTGGGGTGTTTGGTTTGATATATGCCTTTCACTTGGTTTATAACCATCTTAGAGTCCCCATGCACTTTTATCCTCTTTTCTCCCAATTCTTTCAAAACCTTTAGGCCCAAAATCAGTGCCTCATACTCAGCCATGTTATTTGTAAATTTGGAAGTGAGCTTGTGGAGAAGAGTTTTGTTCCCACCTTGAGGGGACTTATCCATACATTGGCCCCTGCCCCTTCTTTTCTCATAGTGCCTTCAAAATTAATGTTCCATATCTCATTCTCTAATCAGTCCCTTGGTTCGACACACTCTGCTACTCGTCACGCGAATTTATCATTGGCGGTCATGATGGTTGTCATCTCTTCCTCTTCAAATCTCAGGTCATTGTAGAATATGGAGGAGCAGATCTTAGTGTTGATGGAGTAGATAGGGTGGTTATTCAACTGCATCTTAATTATTACCATGTACTTCAGTATTACTTCTCTGTATAACCTTTTCTCCTAGCCAAAGATAGGAATGGTAGCGTACGACATGTCCATTTCCAGAGTTCCCTTTAATTTTGCGTCCCACAACATGGATAACATCATGCCAAACTTAGGGGGTATATCGGCGATGACCACGTCAATAACCATGTTCTTTGAAGTAATTTATTCCAGCGACACGCCCAAGTATTTGATGAGACCCAAACATTTGACTTTCCTCGAATCAAAAGAAAAAAGGTCCTTATAGGGCCTCATGATGTCCAAACCCATCTTGTCCATGATCACCTTTGGCATGAGGTTATGCGACACTCCTGAATCCAGCATGGCATTAGGCAGGGTCATGTCATGGACCTTGATACTGACATAGAACAGGGGAACATCCTCAGTATCACTTGTATCCTCTACATGCAGACCAAATAAAATAGCAGGGTGATCGTCCTGGGTGTTCAAAGTTTTGGGGGTTTCTCTCATTTTCAACATTTTAATAATATTCTCTCGATACTCACCCTTTTTGATAAGTTCATTGAACAGGACAAAGATTTTGATCTTGGCCATTTCATTCTCAAAGTTAAAGGGGGGAGAGACCTTTTATACCTATTTTCCATGCTCTTCCCGACTTGTCTCTAACACTTTCTTCGGGGCCTCTTCCTTTGACTTTGCCTTTTCATCCGCATCCTTGGTCAGGTTGTCTAGCTTCGGGAGACTTGTGGAAGGGGTATCCATCAGAGGTTTCCTTATGGGATTTTTCTGTTAAGGTTCGATAGGTGCTTCTTGCTCATAAGTTTGTATTGTTTCTTAAATTGCATGATGGCTTTGTGATAACCTTTCATGAATTCTTCCATTTCCCACGAGAGTGTGTCCTCCGTTTCAAGCATAATATCATCATTTTATCTCATGTATTGATCATGTTCTCCATTTGTCAAAAACACACATGTGTCCTTGTCATTGCAACAATGCATTTGGTCTTGGAACATCTGATCAAAATCCTTGTTTGCATAATTATTTTGGAATAAAGACCTTATTTTTTGGTTGCCCTAGTCTCGCTGCTCCCTCTGTCTGATCTGAGGGACTTGACCCCTTCTGAGGTTCTGATTTCTGGGCTGGGGGTCATGTTGTTCTCAGGAAATAGGTATGTTTCCCATGGACATTCTTTCCATCAGTTTCTCCATCGTATTCATCATCAAGTCAAATTTGTCATCCGAGGACTGAGATGTCAATGGATTTGCATCCCCTTTGGGTTTCGTATCACCTCTTTTGAATATCTATTTGATTTACCCCAACACCCTCATATTTACCTCGACTTAGATTGCATCGCTCAGCATGGCGTCTAGATTTGTTGATCTTCTTTCTCTCAATAGAAAGGTGAAATCGGTGTCGAAGGAATCGACGTATCGCAGTTGCACAGCCCTAGGGGGTGGCTGGAATTTTGCGGGAATTGAGTTATAAAGCCTCATAAAATGGGTTGATAATTCTTTCACCGTCTCCTCTGGTGCCCTCTTCATATTATTGTACTATTTCAATAACTGTAAGGAACTCTTCTTGTCTCCCCATCTAGTAATGAAAGACATTTTGAATGTGACAAAGTCTTGAATGTTTACTGCTGGGAGGGATTTGAACCGCTTCCTTACCTCCACTAAAATAATATGCACAAACAACCTCATTTTTGTGTCTGTATAGTCCACCTCCTCTAAGTCGATGAAATCATTGAACCAATCCAGATGTGTTTCTGCTGAAACGTTCCCTTCAGCATCGTAGAGCTTGATCCTCTTGCTGTAATTCTAGGGAAAATCATGGAGTTGGGCTGGAAGAACAAGGGGGGAAAATCTAGAGGCCATGTATCTAGGAGGGTTAGGAATTTGGGGGATTTTCTTAGGTATCAAAGCTTGAAACCTCTTTTGGTCGAAGACTATATCATCCAAACTGGTTTCCGACTTAGACCCAGATAGGGTTTTCTCAAACAGGGCATCAACATCAAGGTTGTCAATGCTTTGCACGTTGTCTTTGGGTAAGGACAAGATTCTATCCAAGTAATAGAATAGGTCCGACGCTTGCTCCCTAGTCCTGCACATAAGTTTCTCAGGATTTCACACAGGCTCTATAGGGCTTGGGTCAGGATTTTATCTGGTATAGATTGTCTTCAAAGCAAGGGTTCCTAAATCACGCTACTTTGTGCTATTAGTATTTTTTACTGGACTCACTAGGGTAAAGTTTCAGCCGATATATATGTTTGTCCCTATATTACCCTCAAGGGTCAAAACTATAACTTTAGTTGTTCTCCTAGGGAAAATTTATTCAACTATGTCCCTGACAACGACGCCAGAATGTTGGCTCTCTGTAAACTTCATTCAACTGAGAAACAAATGACTGAGGAAATGTACAAACCAACTTTGAGACCCAAAACTAGCCTTTTGGACCTGGAGAGAGCTCTCTTGGGAGACTTTGTCTCGGTATAGGATATGGATTTAAGTTGTCGACTAGATTTAACACCTTTAAATAATAATTTCTGGTTCTATTGGCGAAAGAGAGTAAGACCTTGGGCTATGGGGTCAATTTAAGAAAACGATAGAAAAAAATGACTTAGTGACTGAACCTGAGAGGATAAAGGCTAAGTAACCAAAAAACTTCGGTTTAAAATCAGTTTGTGTGGCGAGGGGAAAAACACTTGAAGCAACTCGGAGCACCATTGAGGATGAATTCAGAGTTAACTTAGAGGAAACATGGTTTTTCTAAATGGCACGAATCTAGGGTGTTGCGCAGTGAATCCTAGGTTTGAAATTACGTTCCAATTTAGACAGAAATAGATATGAATAAAAAATACATGAAGTATGTACGCAAAGAAAGGAAACAATACATCCAACTGCTACAATTAGAATCTTTTCATCAGAGCTTCAGGACTTTTGCATTAAATTTCGATCAAGCTCAAAACTACATTCAATAGTCATTGTCTACACTAGTTTTTCCAACCAACCTGGCTTACATCGAAAGGAAAAAATATATAGGCTAGGGCGTCGCTTGGGCTTCCCTTCTCTCTAACTAGTATTCCTATAAATTAGGCAACTGGAAGTTCTCTTGTTAGACGACTCTTTGTAGGATGCTTTTCTAGTAATAGAAACCAATTGTATCCAGTCGCATCGTAATCGCTTGTCTTTCCATTGAGGTTTGGTTATCAGTGAGATATCATCATGGAGAGAGTGATGTGTCGATGTCTTCCTTTGACAGGGTATTCAAATGACCAAGTGCTCTGTCAGACTCCCTCCATCTATTGTAACGGCCTTGATTTTTGTCGCATGATCATTTGCTGGAGTGCATACATGGCAAGTGACTGTGGACTGTCATAGTCGTTACCAAATTGACAACATCGTTTGAAAGGTGATGCCCTTTCCAAAACTGTTAAAATCTGCATCACGTTTTAGAACACAAGAATGGACTCGGTTAATCATGGTTCTTCTGCGCGCTGGAAAGAGACGCACAGACTTTCTCGCCAGTCGATTCATATTCATCGAAGTGTTTTGCATTCCCTTATTCGTACATCCTCTATGTTTCACGCAACTCTATTATTGTATCCTACACTTCCCTGAGTTGTCTCTTGATCCATGTCACATTTCCCTTGCGGCCTTGTGATGATGACACTTCAAGGGTCTTTGTTGCTAAATGTTGTCTTAGTTCCCTATTTTCCTCATAAAGCTCAGCGATAGAAAGCTACGCTTATTTCAATTGTTGAGACGAGTCACAAACATTTGTTCCTTCAACATCTGTTCTCCTCTACCTGCCCCAGCTTTCTCGAATTGTACCTTCGACAGGTTCCAGCCAAATGGCACGCATGAGAAATTCTTCGGCAATCGACTTTGCACGTAGTTCGCTTGGGACTTGGGCTTCCCCAACTTCCTTGTTCTTCCTTGGCCTACTCCTTCTCCGGGTTATTTTTTGTTGAGGGGAGAGGTCTTCCAATGTCCTTCCTTCCTAGTTAGCCTTTCCTGCTCTAGCCCGCGTGCTGTATGATATTATCCTTTCCGCGTGCGGAGGGAAATATCCCGTTGGATCCTTAGGAATGCCCGTTGTGAGAAAAAACGAATCCCAGTTGCTTCCTGACCATTCTAAATCCTCAACTACTATCAATTTAATCAATGATACATGAGATAGTTTCCTTTTCGGTTGATCAGCTTTAGCCCGAGCATTATCCTCCATCTCTCGGAGGCTCTAGTGTAAGAAAAAGGGTATATTTAATGGTCTCCTTCTCATGAAGTGCATCAATAATCTAAAGTGATGTGAATGTACTCTGTCGAACCTCCCCTCACAAGTGAAATATTTCCTAATTACTCCAAGGAGTTTTTGAAAAGGTTCCTGCAAATATCTACTCGGAATGCCCGTCTCGACCTTCTTGCATAAACAGTCTCTCTTGATGAAGTCTTCATAGCACCATGCATCCAAGGAAATTCTTTTGAACCACCTTTCACCATGCATAGGGATCTCTTTCATGATCGACAAAGTTTCTTCTATTTCTTGTATAATGACACCCACAATCATCACACGGAAACCATGAAAATTGAGTGTGAACTGCTCAGATAGTCTCATATTAAATCCTTGGATTTTCCTACAAAAGGCCATGCACTCGAATTGTTCAAAGGACTTTCTGACCTTCGGATCTCCGTTGACCAATGTCAAGCTTTGGGGCTCAGGCCCAGTGCTTCTGCCACTTCTCACTCCCTTCCTTATATTTTGGGAGGTTTCCATGGTGCAACACGTATTTGTCCTGCGCACGGTGGATTTGGCATAGGCCCAAGGTAGTAATCTTGATCATCTTGGGCTTGTGAGAAGGACTACAAACAATGCATGAGCTTGGCTGGTGAATAGAATGTATGTGGAAAAAATGGAATTTATAACAAAGTGGGTAGGAGGTGGAATCGTTTCAGGGAACACTGAATTCATGGTGACTATATGTTTCGAAGCGAATTGGAGATTTACCGTAACACATCTATGCGACGAGTACACTTCAGGTCGTGTGAAGTACAAATGATAAGGGCTGCAGAGAATATGTGATACAAGCATCGTGATTTTTCATTCTTTCAGCCTTAATAATGAGTTGATGATGGTCATTTCACTTGCTGACATGACTTATATTTAACAACTTGCCTTGACCCTCGGCATGTAAAGACTTCCTTTCTGATAGGACCCAACCCTTTGGGAATAGACTCGTACCATTTACACATGTTTTGACTCTGACATCCCTTCCCGACTGAAAGGGCCAACCTACCACTTGTGACTTCGACCCCTTTGTTGGTCGGTACTTGAACTCACATGCTTTGACACATGGGCCATGAATCGACTAAGACCGACTCTTATTAAAAAAGAAAAATGACAGTGCTAATAGAATTTATGAAACACTTGTGGACATATTCCTCTTCGAGATGTGAGTTTTTATCATATGAGTTGAGAATGATTGAGGGTTGAAATTTCTAAATAGAGAGAGAAATACTTACCCAATTTTTCATAATTTTATTTGATACTAGCATGGTTTTAAGGCTCACCCTAAGTCTTATCCCTCGAGGTGCCTTGACATTTCTCCATTGACAACCTAGAACATCTCAAGGGATAACACTTACTTCTTTATAATTGAAATATTTCAACAATGTTAGTATTTATGTAAATATCGATAGCTCTAGAATCAATTAAAATTGATATGTGTTGGTTATGAATCTTACCTTCCACTTCAATCATGGGGGACTGATATTCTTCTTGTTTGTTTTCCAAGGCTACATGGATCCTTGGCATTCTTCCATTCATGTATTCCACTATTTCATCCTCCTAAATGTTGCGGATAGTCCACATTCTTTCTCCTTTGTGAGGGAAGTCCCTATATAAGTGACTTCCCTCACATCCCCAACATTTTGTAAGTTGTTTTCTTGGAAATTTCCCAAATGAATCTACCATCCTAGGCTCATTTTGGGGTTTAATTTCCTTTTTTATTTCCTTATGAGTTGTTACTGAAAAGGGGTGGATTAATTTTTTTTTCCTATTCTCTTTCTTACCCTTCCTCTTGTCATTCCATGTTTTTTTGAAGAATGCATTTCCTTCACTCTGCTCATAAAGACAATTTTATCTCCTTATGGCTTCCTTCAAAGTATAGAGGTTATCATAGTGTATATTGTCACTGTAGAAGGAGGGTAACCTAGTAAAAAATATTTATATTTAGACCTTCTCAGCCTTTATGAATCCCACATACTTCAGAAACTCAAAGAACCTCTTCTCATATTTGTCCATTTTCATGCTTCCAAACTTGAGTTCAAAGAACTCTTTGATCTTCATTTCATAGTAATGTTGTGAAAAATATTTCTAATAGAAATATCCTTTGAATTTCCTCCATGAGACATTCTTTTGGTCAAGGTGTTTGGCTTTCTTGAGTTGATCCCACCACATGGATTCCTTTACTTACAAGTGGTAGGTTGCAATTATGGTTTCTACCCTTGATGGGTAATCATGTAGTTGGAAATATTTCTTCATTTACAATAACCATGCTTCAACCTCTTCTCCCTTTCTATGCTCACCATTAAAATTTAGTGTCTTGAATTTCTCGATTTCACCCTACAAAATTTTTCACTTAGGCCTTCTTCTTTACCTTCTGCTAGGAGACACACTTGGGATACTCCCTGACCCTACACTTGCATGAGATATTCTAGTTGATTGATATGGGAAACAATGGCACCTTGTAAATATTTTCTATTGTCTTACATTCCTAAGATAATTCCTTATACTATGGGATCTAGGTGATGCCACTTGTCAAGTACTAGCTGCTTACATAAAGTCAAAGTCCTTATTGACTTACCTATGAAACATATTTAGAATTTATAGCAGCTCCTCCTAAGATTTCATGATCTTCTCATTATATTCCCTATATCTTTTCACTTCTCTATGTAGGATTCTCATATTCAAATGATCATCTCTGCCTCTTCTCCCATTGGACTTTAGATCAACATATCTCATGCTGACATGTATACCTATGATATCCTCCTCATGGTTGTAAGATAGTTTGGAATATTCCGTAACTCTAGTCCTCATATAATAACCAAATTTGTTTTCATCACTTATAATTCTATAAGAAAATGTGCATGAAATAAAATTTATGTTAGAAAAAAATATATATACATGGTTCTAGAAAAACAAATGCATAAATTTTCTTCTCTTTAAGGCCACCAATAGTCTTCTTCTAAGTTAACTTCAAAATTTACTATCTCAATATATTTTATGGGTGCACACAATGATTCTACTTTTCATTATGTTTCCATTGACTACTATTTTTCTCAAATCTGAGCTCTAAGCAAAAGGTTATGGGAAATTGAATATTACCACCTTAACCCTCTTGTGAACCTTTGTCCCTAGTGCCAAATAATCTCAAGCATAAAAAATTTCCACCTACATAGGTAAATTTTTTTGGAACCAAGGAAAATTTTGTATGGAACACTGATAATAGTGCTAATGCTAAATTCATAGAAACTCTGAGATGATCAAACTGATGCTCCAATAAAAATCTGCACCAATATGGAAATAACAACATTGTCCATTTTGCACTTTTCATGACTTGACAATTTTATCCCTATTTAAGCATCCCTACACCAAATCCTTTGGAATTTTAAATATAATCCCAATTATTTATCTTCATACCTATTTTTTGAATGATCTATCAAAATTTGACCCTTATCCAAGCTCCAAACTAATAGTTATGGCATGCAAAAGTTTTGAATGTTTTCCCATTTTTAGACCTATATGATATAGGATTCTTCACTCTCTTCCTATACAGTTTCAGGTACCCATCTTCCAATTCTATCTCCATGGATGTCTTCAAGGGTCCATGATCTTTCCATATAGCTCTCTTTTTCCCCAAAGTTACTTCTAAGCAAGGCGTTATGCCTTTTGGAAGTAAAATGGTACCAAATTATATCATGTATTGTTTCAACTATAACTTTCTCATACAAGCTCTATTTTGTGCCCATAATATCTCAATGGTGAGATATCAATGAGTTATTTCATTTAAGAAGTAGAAACCCTTGAAAATGTTATTTAGGCCCTCAAAATGCCTCCACAAGTTGATGACTTTCTAAATATGAAACTTTTTGTAGAAAAACATGGATTTACCACTATAATAGTTCGTTCATCCAAACCTACATGCCTATCGAAATGATTTCTCACAGAATTTTCCCATCAAGATTCCAAATGAAATGTTCTTAGTATTTACCCACAACCCACAAGTCACAATCCTATCATATTCTTTCTCGTGGAATTTTTTCTCTGGAAAGGTCAAGCTACAAGTTTTATAGTTTTGTTCACAACTAGAAAGCCTATAACGCTCAACCTTCATAAAATTTTACCTTCAAGAAATTTTACCTTCATGGCCTTTACCCTTGGGGACCTTTACACTTTATATCCTTTTCCCCAAGGACCCCTCTTGCAAGATTCCTCCCCACGAGACTCCTCCCGACAAACCTTTTATTGTATGCTTCTCTTGATGATTCTTCCTCTCACGAAGTTTCTCACATGAACCTTCTCCATGTAATCCTTGTTTCCATGATCCTTCTCCCACATACTTACTCCCAGATAATTTCTCCCATTTAATTTCTCACATATACCTTCCCCCCATGCCCCTTCTCCCATGCCCTTCCTCTTGCATACTTTTTCCTATAGAGCTTCACCTACAATCCTTTCCGGTTGCAACCTTGTCGCATTCCACGCCATTAAGATCATCTTGTGAGACTTTTCCCACACATGATATTATCCCTAAAAACCTTCTCTCATGACTTGGTCATCCTGACCGATGATCCCCTATCAACGGTCAAGATTTAATCTTGTTGTCAAATGAATGATCAAGATTACCCTTGACGCTTAGTCCAATTCAGCTTCAAACTTATAGGTTCCTCCATAGAGAGATTCCACGATATCCATGCTATGGGTAACCTCCCATTATGGCATTTACACTGGAACTTCCACACAACCAAAATGTGGTTCCATGTAATCACTATATAGAATTTTCCAAAAATTATGAAATTATAAATTTTTTAAAATTTTATAATTTCTAAAAAAAAACTTGTAAGTGTACTTGAATGTTTTTACTCATTCCATAATGAATATTTTTCCTCGATTCCTAATTTCAGAATGATCCGGGTAATCAATTTTCCAACTCCTAAGTCACCATTCAAACATGAAGTTCAACCTCTTAGGACTAAATTAACTCTGTAATATTCAAATTGACACAATTAATCGTCTCTCTAACTATTATAAGGTGAATTAAACTCAAATATGCTCATAAATTTAGGGATGCCAATATGTTTCCACAATTTTCCCCAAATCCATCACATATGAAACTATTCAACAATGAATTTATGTTGAATTTTCATGGGTCTTAGACCATACAAGATCAATGTTGAACCTTCTATTATGATACTAATATGTAATTTTCCCCATATTAATTGAGGAACATTACCCTGTGGAATTATACATTAAATAAATTTTTATGCTAACTAATCATGTATCTTACAAACTATAAGAATACACAGACATTTAACCATTCTTCTATCATTTATTTAAATGCAGCTACAACTTGTTGAAATAAATATGAATGTAGATAATTAAATTCATAGAACAACATATAAAATCACTCTCATATACATAATTAATACATAGTGGAATAAACCATAAATATAACACAAAACAAGATAAAACACTTATCTTCTTAAAATAGTTGTGCAAACAGGTAATTGCGATGGAAGTTCTACCCAATCATGGAATTGCTATTCTAGATATTGAAATCAAGTCACCCCTGAGATGGGCGTAAGATTGCACAAAAGTGGGAAATAACAGCTCAAATATCACATAACCCACTAGTTTTTCCTACAACAATCTCGATTTCCACCAACTCTCTTCCTCTTAACCTTCCCAACCCAAGGAATGTACCCCTTCCCTAATATTAGTCCATCAAGTATATCATTCATTTGTCAAGGTCTCTTTAGCATAGGTAACTAGGAATCTCACTATTGGGACTTCAAGCGAACTCACTTGTAGGAAAAATTCCAGTAAAACAATAGAAATCACTTCTTGTTACAGTGCAACTCACATAGAAGTTCACTCATCAGGCCTAACAACCTCGTTCTTCTAAATGCCTGACAAACTGCTTCTTCAATATTTAACAACTATAAAAAAACTCCATAATTCACCCTCTGTCGTTGGTCCATCTCCATGGCTCCTCTTTTTCCCTATTATCCCATTTATCATGCAAAAACATAAATGTCCAAAACTATTTTTTCTTCCAATACAAATTTCCTTCCTTTTCCCCAAGCAAGTTGACTCCCACTCTCCCCAATGTTCATTGTACTTCAGCCCCATGCTTCTATTAAATAAACTTACTTCTCTTGTGCGAAAGTCGGGACAAATATCTATCCATGTCCCCCAACAACTAGCATCACATTTTATTTATTAAAATTTAGAAAATACAATTCCCATATTACATCGGTTGGACATAGCCACATTCATAGATACATTATGCATTAATCAAAGTGTGAAATTATAGTGGGGATGTTACATGTTCCTTGAACAAAAGAAGCATGCATTGCATACTAACAATATAATTGTCAATGATTATGACCTTATGGAAGTTCATAGCTTGTGTTTACAATAAAAATAAACAAACTTAGTTTCAAAACAAAGTATACTTTGGAACAAATACAAATGAATATCAACATTCCATCTTCGTGGCATTTACACATGTTGAAGAAAGACAATACATGTTCCAAAACAAGTCATATATGCAACAAAAAAACTCAAATCAATAAAACCATTGTTCAGTTACAAAATATCTATAGTGCACCTTATGCATAGCTTGAGGATGTGCCTAGTCTTGTCTAGACTATAAAAAAATACATTGAACAAAATGGAAAGGTCACAATCACCAAATATTTCAACTTTGTCATGTTTCAAAATGGAATAACTCAAAAAGATTTCTCTCATTCATGAAAATTCATAAATTCAATTTTCATATACCAAAGGAAACAAGTAACAATGGCTCTATGCTTCACCATTTCTAAAAAACTTCCTCAAAAATGTATATTGGATCAGGTATCATTGATTCACATTGGACTGGTCACCATGAGTCATTAATTTCAATTCCTTTCGAATCATTTCCTCTATAAACTAATAAACAGGGTTGTCTAGAACTTAGAATTTCTACTATGTTGGAAATTGCCACTAGTCAATGATTTTAATATATTTTTATATTAGCTCACATGGAAATTTTTATATAAACTATGTAGCTCAAATATATTCCAACAAAAATTGTGCATATCAATTTTTCTATTTATCTTAATGCAAAAAATTACTATTAACACTTTTTTTGTATCATATCTATTTGTCCATCCTGCGAACAAAAAACCAACCAAAACATAATTCATGTAAATGTGTTGAACCTGCACATAATAGATCTAGCTAAACAATAATACACACATTTGCAGAGAGAAATTGAGAAAGAAGAAGGAGAGAAAGAATGAAAGAATTATCATTAACCATTATGAATAATGAATCATTTACACATGATATACTCTATATAAATCAATGAGTGTGCACTGGAGGAGAACCAATGCATCATAGTGGTGGTATAGAGTGATATGGAAACACACCAAAATTTGTGGGATTGAACTGCCACCTAGTCTAGTCTCTCAGGCAATTTCGAGAGTGAACTGCCACCTAGTTGAGTTAACTAGTCAACTGGTCTTCAGTTAACTGAATGAACAAAGAGTAGTTAGGAGTTAACTCAAGGAATCAAGGGTAATGCGCTAGTCTGGTGATGATACCAAGAAAAGGTAAAATTAGCATGGTGATGATCCCAATGTTGCATGGTGACAAAACCAATGCAGCATCTAAACTCAACTCAACTAGTCAAACTGAACTGTCATCTAAAAGAGAATATTCTCCAGGTGGAATATTCTCCCCTAAAATATAGGAGACTGGATAATGACTAATTATGACTAATAAACAAGGAAAAACCTTAGTAAAAATAAATCCTAGGTGTGTGTGAAGTAACTCCAACACCCCCCCTGAACATCACTATGATGAAAATAAAGAATGGGTCCCGATAATGAGGCCATGTTAGGTACCCAAATACAAAAGATACACTGAAATAAAGTGAGGAAAGAGGGAAAACCTCATGGGAAAAATCCCCCCTCAAGGTAAAATGTATGTAAAAAGAAGAACTATAGTTGCTAGGCAACTGTGTCCTTCACTCCAAGATGATTTCCCAGAGAATGGAACTTCTTCTCAGTGAATGTCTTGGTGAAGATGTATGTCGTCTATTCTGTTGAAGGAAAAAACTGTAATTCAATGATCCCCTCGTGTACTAAGTCTCATATGTAGTGCTTCGTCTGCTGCCTCTGAAATAGATCTCTGCAAAACTTCAGACTGCCCTGGTTGTCACACCAAATGACGATCAACCGATGAAACTGAATGCCCAACTCAGTGAGAAAATGTTGTAGCCACATAGTCTGAATGGTTATGTTAACTAACCCTCTGTACTCTGCCTCGTATGAAGATAGAGCAATGGTAGCTTGCTTCTTGCTCGACCAACAGACAGGCCCAGAACCAAGACTCGGTGAGTAACCAGATGTGGACCTACGATCAATGTTATCGCTAGCCTAGTAGGAATCAATAAACCCGATGAGATCTAATGTAGATTATATTGCATAATGAATCCCAAAGGTGATGGTTCCCTAAACATATCGAAGGATACGCTTTGCATCTTTCCAATGTAGCTCATGTGGCTCCTGCATGAACCTGGAAATTGCGCCAACTGCATATGAGAGGTATGGTCTGGAGTGTGTGAGATAAAACAAGCTCCCCACTAGCTGTCTATACAATTTTTTGTCATCCAGTGGAGTCTCCCTGCCATACTTAAGTTTGACTCCTAATAGGAAAGTAGTCGGAGAAAACTTGCAGTCTGTCATGTGAAATCTCTCAAGGAGATCTCATGCATACTTGGCTTGATATAGTTTGATGCCTGATGCATCATGATTGATCTCGAGTCCAAGGAATAAGTGTAGTGGATCCATGTCCATCATAAAAAGCCTGTCATGTAGAATCCTCTTGAATGCAGTAATAGCTGAAGTTGAGCACCCGGTGATCAGCAAATCATCGACATACAAAACTAGAAGTAGAATTAAATCAATCGCCTTGAGAATGTAGACATCCATGCCTGATTTACAACGTACAAAGTTCTGAGACAACATGTAGGAGTCCATATTTTCATACCATGCCCTCAGAGCCTACTTGAGGCCATAAAGTGACTTCTTCAGTCGACAGACCAAAGATGAGTCCTGCATAAATCCCTAGGGCTACTCCATATAGATCTCCTCGGAGAGATCACTGTGAAGAAATGCATTCTTCATGTCCATCTGATGGACTTCCCATCCCTTGGTTTCCGCAATGGCAAGTGTCAATTGTATGGAGTCCATATTCACTAATGGAGTGAAGGTCTCATCATAGTCAATACCATGAACCTATTTAAATCCTTTGGCAAAAATCTTGGCTTTGTATCTGCTTATATGTCCATCTGCTTCGCTCTTGGTCCTGTAGACCGATCTGCATATGACAAGTTTCCTCCCAGAAGGAAGGGGAACTAGATCCCAAGTCTGGATCTCGAGGAGGGAGTTGTACTCCTCCTACATGGAAGATTCCCAAAAGGGATTTCCAGCAGCCTCACCATAAGATTGTGGATATGAAGACTAAACCAACAAAAGACGCCTGGAGGGAAATGGTTCAGTGGTAGTGAGTGAAAAAGGAGGCTCCTCGAAATCAGATCAAGTCCTTGTAGTATCAGTTGGATCACCAATGAGATCCCCTACATCCTGAAGAGTAGTTTGTGCCCACTTGGGCCTCTGCTCTAGCTCTGCAACTACATATGGATGCTCTGACTCTACATCTGTCTTTACTGACTCTGAATCTGAATCATCTGAGTCCTCTGAATCAAAACTCTCGTCTAAATAAGAGTCGACATGTGCATGCTCATCATCTCGGATAGGTGGAAGAGTGAAGGTGTCTTCATGCGGTTGCTGAGGTACATGCGAGACACTTTCCTCGAATTGGACACTATGCTCAATGATGATCTGGTCCAAGGAAAGATCAATAAGTCTATATCCCTTCACACCGTCAGGGTATCCAACAAAAATGCACTCATTACTCTGTGGATCAAGTGCCTTCCTCTTTTCATAGGGAATCATATCCCATGCACGTGAACCAAAAATGCAAAAGTGGGTCACTTCCGGTTTGAGGCCGCTCCAAGCCTTGTAGGGGGTCTTATCCTTGAAATATATATGGGGAGATTTGTTTTGGATGTATGTTTCACAATTAAGTTCGTTATCCCATAGTCTCTATGGTAGTGACTTTGCATGCAACATGCAAGATGCCATCTCCTTTAGAGATCTATTTTTTCCGCTCAACAACTTTATTTTGCTGCGGAGTGTAGGGAACTGTATGCTGCAACTGAATCCCTACCTCATGGAAAATATTGTGTATCTCATGATTCACATACTCTCCCCCATTATTATTTCAGAGGACTTTGATCTTCTTTCTGGACTCTGTCTCAACCAAGGCTTTAAAATCTTTGAGGTGTTGAAAGACCTCATATTTTTTCCCGAGAAAGTAGATCCAAGTAAAACGTGAGAAATCATCCAAAAAAATGAGAACAAAACTCTCTTTGTTGATGGATGGATGCATAAAAGGACCCATAAGTTCACTGTGGATCATATCTAAATGTGTGGAAGCTCGCTAAGACTTTCCTTTTTCGAATTTATCTTGAGGGTGTTTTGAGAGAACACATCCCTCACATACTCCCTTGGAGAAATAGATGTTTGGTAGACCATCAACCAATATTTTCTTGCTAATTTGTTGCATGTATTTGAAATTCAAATTCCCAAACCTTTCATGCCATATCCTACTACTTTCATTAGCACGAGTAAGAAGTAAAGCAGAAACAGGTTCATTGAATTCAGAAAAAGTATACAATCTAGACTGATGATTTACCTCATCGGTAGCAACCCTGGATTTGGTTTGCATGTCATAGATGTCCACAAAATTTGGTGTGATTATGAATTTCTTTCTGGTGCCGTAATTTTTCATCTGATACATCGAGAGAAGGTTGATAGAAATTTTAGGAAATTGCATCACAATCTCTAAGCTTATGTTGGTGAGTTCAATCCTTCCTTTGTCGGTGACTTCGACAGAAGAGTTGTCCCCCATAAGAATTGGAGGACCTTTGCATGCATCCAAATAATAATATACTACTTTTGAGGCAGCCATGTGATGTGATTCTCCTAAATCTATGAGCCAAGCATCGGGAGAGGAGTTGATGGCAATCAAGGCATGGCTAGAATTTTCTTTCCTGGAATTCATATCTTCTACATTCTTCTTCTTGGAACCCTCGAGGATGCGATCTCCAAGGTTATTTTGCTGAAGTATTTGAGACATCAGATCTATTTTTTTTTGCATGCATGCAAATTCCGAATGTAATCATTTGTGACAGTATATGCATTTCTCCCCTTTTCTTCCCTTTTCCCCTTTGGATCCGGAGGCATCAGTGAAGGGTTTTGTGTACCCTTCCTTCTTCGGATGTGCATGAGATTTTTGTTTATCTTTATCTTTATCTTTCTAATATTTGTGGCTTCCATCATGCATAACAAGTGCATGCGCCCTTGGTCCTTTGATTGTGCCCATGTTGATGAGCTTGGTTTGCTCTTGTGTGAGGGATTCGATAAAGTCCTCAAGAGAAGGCATCTTCTAGGTGGCTCCAGAGGCGAATCTGATAGAATGGAATGTGGATACGAATACAAAGAATTGAGGACCAAGATTGAATATAATGGTGACAACCATTTATTTATCCTCCCTCAATTTATCAACCCCTCAAGATTTGAGTTGCGACAGTAAATACTTGAAATTTGTAAAGAAATCTTGGATATTTTCGAAGCATTTTGGATCCAATGTGAGAAGCTCCACCTCCAACATGTGTCCCCTCATCTCATCATGTTTTCTAAAGATCCATTCCAAGGTGGTCCATGATTCATTGGGAGTCTTATAGGAAGATATGTTAAAAAGGAGATCGAGAGAAATAAGACTGCAAATTGTTCCGAGTGCCTCATCCATGCCATTTAAGTACTTGGAATTTTCTATGGATGATGTTGGTTCTGTATCTGTACTCAAGGTTAACCTGTACAACCCTCTGGCTTGGATATGTATGGAAATTTTCTCCTTCCATGAAAAATTTTAGGAACCAAATATCAATATAGCATAGAAAAACCTCAGAATAAGTACTCAATGCCTTGAAAAAGAGAAATTCAGATAATAAGCCTCTTCGAGGGGGAAACCTCCTTATGCCCACATAAATGTTCAATTACAAGATGATTACAAATGAAAATGTCTCCTTGGTATATATAGGATACTAGGAGGTATAATTACAACTAATGGACTAAAGCCGACATAAATAAATTAACATTACTAATGTAATATGCCCTAATTAAGAGGTAATGAGCCACTATTTATGGCTTAACATGCCACTCCCCTTGAGAAAAGTGTTGTCCACAACGCTTGAGTAACTCTAGATGTTTCTGTATAAAAGACTCATCTTCCCAAGTGGAATCTTCAGCCGGTAGTTTCCTCCATTTAACAAGATACTTTGAAATGGATCTATTCCTCAGCTAACGAATTCTTGTGTCAATGATGGCTTTAGGCTCCAATATGATTTTTCCTTCCTCATCAAGTTTTAGAAATATAGTTTGAATTGGGATCTTGTCACCTATAACCTTATTTAAGCATGAAACATGGAAAACTGGGTGTACTCCTGAAGATGCAGGCAACTCCAATTTGTATACCATAGTACTAATCTTTTTCAACACCTTATAAGGGCCATAGTACTTTGGTGATAACTTATTATCCTTCTTGGCTTGCTTGAGGGACATCTGTTTTTATGGTTGTAGTCTTAAAAATACCCAATCCCCTACTTCAAAACTTCTTTCACTGCGATGTTGATCTGCTTGTTGTTTCATGCAATTCTATGC
>JZKD02S1719807.1:0-39107 GCA_000966675.3 Picea glauca
ACCAAGTTATGAAATGAATTGTAAATATGTGTTATAGGCTGGTGAGACAAGTTTGTATAAGTTGGTGGGCTTATGTGATTGTTAGGCCAGGGAGCCTAAGTGTTGAAGGCCAGGATCCTGCTGTTGTATTTGTATGTATGCAGAACATTTAATAAAATATAAACACCGCCAGATGCAGACCGACCACGATGAATGAGTGAAGGGGGACTGAGCATCCACAGAGTGGGAAAGGAATTAGGGGCTGGAAGGTGGGAAAGGGCCTAAGTGTTGAGCCTGGGGGTTAATCCTAGGGGATTTAAGCCTGGGCATAATATTTTAATATTGTTCCAAAATAACATCTGCATTTTATGTTTCATTCATCCTAAGTTTTGGAAAGGGTAAGCGTGCAAATGGGATGCATGCTGATGGAACACATGCAGTTCCAAGGGTGACAAGTGTCATCCCTGGTGCATGCAAATAAAACGGACAGGAAGAGTCGTGAGAGGGCTCTCCTCCATTCTACTTAATGATCGGAAGGTAAACGATCGGACCTCTGCAAAAGAATACCCTGGTGCATCCCTGAAAGTTGAAAAGCCTAGGTTGACTTATAAGGTAGCCGATACCACCCCTGTTTGAACAGTTCGAACCTGTGTTAACCCTGCGTGGATTGTTTGTCATGCATCCCCAACAACTAGAGCGTGATTCTATTCTATGCTGGCGGATTGGGAAATAGAAGTGACCAGCCATTGTTGAACCTGTTGGGAAGCCCGTGTTTGTTTTCCCCGTGTGTTTTTGTGACCACACAGTGCTGGACTGCGTGGGGTCTTGTTGGCCAGTGGTGCAACGCTCTCTCTAGGTGAGAGAGGTGATTGAGGTTGGAAGAACAGGTTGTTGGCCTGTGAGAAAGGAATTATCGCAGTAACTCATATGAATACTCTGTGTAGAATGTGTTTATTTTCTTAAATGCATGTGGATTATATAATACCTACATGAGATATGTACCATGTGATGTTAAAGTCTCCTTTTAAGAGCGATTAAGCCATGGTAGCTGAAAGGGTGTGCTACAGCAGTGATGGACATTTCACTGACTAACAGAGGTGAGTGGACCATTGCAGGGGAAAGTTATTCTAACTTTCCATTGAGCTCTAGTATTGAGAGGAACGCATCTCTTGCGGGTGTCTCAGGGAGGTCTTACAGCACCTCGTTCATGCATCAACATGAGCAGTTTATGGAGGTCGTATGGATCTGGGTAGAGACTTGGAGGATTATGCTTTCCAGAGGCTGGCAGTTCATGACTTGTTATGGGACCCAGGGGGCAGAGTGTATGAGTGTTCATATTTGTATGGGTTCTACTATGTATCCCATAGGTGGACATGGGATCCCGGTATTTAACTTGGATGGATTTGGGTATTGCTTGAGGACAAGCAATTTTCTAGCAGGGAGGACTGTAATGTCCCCACTTTGGGACATCATCACAATGCAGAGGTTTATGATGACCAGAGTAGACAGATGGGTGTTATAGTGAGTACAAGGGTTATTGAGAGGCATTGTGAGGTCCAGGTGGCATTTCTCATCATTATGATCCATTCCGCACAGGTTGGCTTTGGTTCCGTTGCATTTCAATGATTTCCATGATTTTGACTATTTTGAGCTATAAGTCAATGGAATTCACTGAAGAGGTCATTTGGGGCACATTACTTGGAGGAACCTCTTAGTGTAATATCTCATTGGAATTGGGAGGAGCAACACTACAGGATGGGATGGCTAGAAATGACTTTCAGTGGCCAAGGAAGCCACAAGGAGAGATAAGGATCTTTTTAGAGGTAAAAAAGTTAATTAATTAATTAAAGTGATTTAATTAATTAATTAAAGTGATTTAATTAATTAATTAAATATTAATAAAATGAAAGTCACTTTGGAGGGACAAGGTGAGACAAAAGTATAAAGGAAAGGCAAGGGCCTCTTCTCATTCATTCATGTATGATCTTGTTTTGATATCTGGCTTCTAGCTAGTGAGCCCAACATTGGGGGTTTTGAGCATTTTGACTTAACAAACCCTAGAGGACGGTTCAGTGGTGACATATTCCACCTACCTTGTCCCAAGCTTGGTCTCAGAGATGCAATATGCTCCCACACCATTCTAGTTCCAGATATACTCAGTTGCAGGAGGATTCCACATCAGTTACTTGAGCAGATAGAGAGAGGGCGCACCAGTGGGGGGTTTCCAGCCAGTTGGGGGTTTCCAGCAAGGGGGGCGCACCATTCATTGAGGGAGGATTCATCCTAGCTGAGGAGAAGTGATTTTAGGAATTCCATGTATTGGGTTTTCCTTGTAGGTGTCCTAGCATCATTCTTAGTGGTTTCTGGAGGCATTTCAGTGGCAGGATTATTTGTATTGACAATGGGACGATTTCCCAAGAGGAGGGCACACCATGATTTGGAGGGTAGCTATATCTAAGGATCTAGTAGGTATTTTGATTATTTGAGAACTTGGGTATTCATTGTCATGCCTCGATCTATCATTCTAGTGGATTGGTGGAGTTGTTGGAGGTCTCTAGGAGAGAAGCCAAATTATTAGGGTTTCAGTCATCTAGTGGGGTGCACCATTCAATGGAGGAGTTCAGATCTATAGGGTTTGAGAGGGATCTTGGAGATTCAGGCACCTGGGTTGTTCTTCCATCACTCGATCTACTATTTGGCATCTTTCTTGAGGTGATTGGACATATTTGGCACCATGGTTGAATTGTTGAGGAGCTACAACTATCCAGCAGGACGTGGCATTGGTCTTCATTTCTTATCTAGCCTTTGGAGGCTTATTTTGTATTATCGAGAGATTTTTGTAGCAGCTCGATTGTCTATTTTCATAGCCATTTGAGCATTCCATATCGACATCTCCATTGTAGCAGGTTCTTCTATCTTATGAAATAAAGCATATTTGAGATGTTTTGGCTTGTCTATCATATTGCATATTGTTGAGGTATGTTCCATGGTTATATCTTCTTGTTTATTGCTGCAACACATATATATAACACATCAGTAAACCCTAAGGCCGAACTCAAGAGGCCATTCAGCAAGTAAACACATCTAAACATTATTTGTGGATTAACGGAGATAATTTCTTTCCAAGCTTGTGGATTACTCTGCAAATGGTTTTTTACTACAGACTCTTTAGTAATATTGTGATTATGTTAAGTTATCTTAAATGATTGTGATTATGAATGTTGGTTGAAATTTGGTGGTGTTTTATTTATATTGCATGTAGAAGTAAATGCATAATTATTTTTGGTATTCATTATACATGTGATTTGTGATTAACCAATCCCCACTTTCTCTTTCAAGTAATATTTGTTGATTGGTTAATGATAGTTTTATATACTAGTATTGATTAGATGCATATATTGTTTGACATACCATTGGCGGATGGTTACCTCATGTTTGGTTTTATTCCAATGTAGTCATTTAAGTTATTTATATTTCTAGTATGTTTGAATAATATAGAACAAAATCCCCAAAAAGAGATACATCATTAGAGAGGGAACTTTCAGAAACCACATTTAAATTCCATCAAAAAATTTTGGATTGTCAATCCAAAGAATCAGACTACCTTAAAAAAATAAGAGTCTAATTGGGCCTCGTCTCTGGGCGTGATTCCTGTTGTTGAGTCGAAGGGAATTTAGACCCCTCAACAGACTGTATGGTGAGTTAACTAGGACTAGGTGGAAGTTCACTCCAATGTTTGTTAGTGAGTATCAAGATCTCTCTAGATCACTACTATGGTGTATTAGTTACTCATGTATCCTATATCAATTGTAAATTATTGACTCTTTGAGTGTGAAATACAGTTAATACAATTCTTTCATTATACTCTCTTCTCTTCTCTTTCACAAGTTTTGTATGTTCGTTTTCTACTAGCTAGGTTCATTGTGAAAACTTTACACTACCTTTCAGCGGTTAGATTGTTTCCAAATGAACCCTCTCTAACACCAATTGTTGAGCACAAACTTACATTGAGAGGGAGGGGTGAATCAATATAAAAAAACTTTTAATTTTTCAAACATTCATTAACCATAGGAAAAAAATCACATAAGACATATATTAACTGCACAACATGGAATGCAAGATTTATGTAGAAACCCTTTCAGGAGAAAACCACAAAAATTTTCTTTATAATTTTTTATAGGAACCAACCTATTGTTACAAATATTTGTAGGCACCAACCTACTAGAGACATTGATCCCCATTTGTACAAACCCTAGTAGCCACCAACCTACTCTTACATATATTTGTAGACACCAATATAATAGAGACACCAATCCCCACTAGTACAAACCATGGTAGGCACCAACATACTCTTATAGATATTCATAGACACCAATCTACTGGAGACAACAATACCCACTGCTAAGTGTTTGGTATGTGTTATATTATTTTCATGACTATCCCTAGAAGAAAAGATCCCCAAGGATGAAGGAGGGGATGTGTACTTGGATTCTTCAAGCACACATGTAGATCAGGAGGCATGGTTGGTTGAATCAGGTGCATCCTTTAATATGAATCCCCATAGGGAGTGGTTCTTTGAATATGAAAGTTATGATGAAGGTAATGTTTTCCTAGGTGATGACTCAAAACCCAGAATCATAGGTCAAGGAAAATTCAAGTTGAGGCTCATAGATGGAAGGATTGGAACACTACCTGGTTTTCTGCACATCCTAGGATTGGCTAGAAATTTGATTTATGTAAGCAAAATGGATGATGTAGGGGTAAAACCAATATTTGAAAAGGAAACCTACAGGATGGTTCGAAGAGCAATGGCGTTGTTGAAGGGAGTTTGGTTTGGAACTATGTATATGTTTCAAGGTGTTATCATTGAGGATCACCCTTAGATTGCAAGAGGATAATCCCAGTACCCATCAAAAGGTTTGTGAATTTAAATTAATGATTAAAGGTCAAATAGACAAAACTCAGCATAAGATTTTTTTAACATGGAAATTTGGGCTAGCATGCATAAGAAAATGAGGTTTTGATTAAATTCAGTCAGTGGTTTAAGGATAAAGGTGAATAGAAGGAAGACTTAGTGAGTAAGGTGGATAGGTCTGCTATAAGCATCATGCCTTCAAGCAACTAAGAGAAGAAAAACTTACTCACAAGAACTTCTTGAACTTAAAGTTTAAAACAATGAAAAACATTGATAGAAGCATTATAATCAAACCTCCACTATAACACAACCACAACATCTCATATGGATCATCCAATCATGATCATTTCAGAATAAGGAGAAATAAGATGATGAAATTAAACTGAATTCTATTAATGAAAATGTCTCAAGTCTCATACATAACCAAAGAACAACTCTGTTTAGTCAAAATATTACAAAAAGGGAGCTTTGCTCAACCATCCGACCCCCTCATATCATTCATCGGATGTATTTATAATCAAAATAGTAGACAACATCTAGGAGTGCAAGTTGGCCTTCCTATCCTAGCATTCTCCACAAAAGATACAAGTATAATGTCTATACCAATAGATCTAACAAACTGTTAAAATCAAGGAGCCCGTTGGCAACCACTCTAACAAAAATGAATGACATGTCTTGCTTCTTGGGTGTCTCTTCTCCAGTGTCGTGCTTCTTCTCTTGTCTGTCCTCGTGTGTATTACTTTTTCACACCTTTTATCGCCTTCTAGAAGGTTCTCCACCTGTCTTGTTCATTGTGTCAGAAGAAAACTCGGGTCAGTCTGGGCATGTAGGAAAAACTACCCTTTGTGGTACTTCGGGCTGACATTTTTGTGTCTTCTCGACCAGTGATCCAGGTGGATATCGGTGGCCACCCACCTTTTCCAACTGGATCAAAACAGATTTCTAGCGATTTTGATAATTTACTATTTTTAGATGTTTTTCAGGTCCTGAACTTCCGTAGCTGTTTTGAGGCCATAAACGATGTTTTTCAGGTCCTGAACTTCCGGAGCAGTTTTGAGGCCCTAAACGATGTTTTTCGGCGTACGTTGCAATCGAAAATTTTCATATTGAGATTTTGTGCAACTGTTGTATTTCTTGGATATATATTTCCAATGGGCTATCATACGCCTAAAACAGAGATCGTATGAAAAAGTTATGACCCCAGGAAGTTGATGTACTGACTTACCCAAACGGGGCCCACATGACTTTTAGTGCTTCATCTCCTAGGTTTAGGTTTTTTTATGTTTAAGGTTTTTGAAACTCCTGTTTATTGTAAAAATTCCTTGAGAGCCTCATTGTAATCATCTTCTTGTGAATGAGCATAGTCGTCACATCTCTTCTCAGAGATAAGCTGCCACCATTCCAACAAGCTTGTTTTTCGCTGCATTTTACAGTTTCAGCTTATTTCCTTATTGAATAGAAAACCAATTTTATTGTATCTCTATTATTTTGTGTTAAGCGTCTAGTAATAATCTATAGTCATTTCATTCTGCTCATAAAATCTGGATCAGTGTTATCAGAGAAGTCTACTCCTTGTCATCTTAATGCATGTCCCCAACGAGGTCAGAGTACAAAGAGTTGGGTATCAAGCTTGTTTCTCTTAAGGACAAAATCTCTCACACACCCAAGCGACCTCTCATGGAAGGAGAAAAGAAATATGATGAGATAGGATATCCTTTCAAACTGTTGATTGAGGAATCCCTCACGCAATAGAGGAATGAGATGATGGATAATTTTGCACAAATCCTTCGGCGACTACCAATAGGCAACGCATCTTCTTCGAGCGGAGGCACTGCCGCCCCCTTCAAGGTACAAATAAACTTGGATATTCCTATATTTGAAGGTCAGATAGATGTAGATGTTGTAGAAAAGTGGTTGAATCTACTAGAAGGGTATTTTTTTGTCCATAACTTTTCGAATAGAGAAAAGATTACTTTTGCGCTCCTCAAAGCTGTTCCCCATGTCAAAGATTGGTGGGAAACTTTATGTGAGAAAAAGGGAATAGAGGAACCCTCATTATTTACAGTCATGACCACCTGGGAATCCTTCAGGGATGCTCTTAAGGAACAATACTACCCTGTCAAAAGTTATGACGACTTGTATACCAAATGGACCACACTGCAGTAAGAAAGAGATGAAGCAGTGCCAGATTTCACAAATATCTTCCATACCTTGTGCACCAAGATGGGTATCAAAGATTCGGAGTGACATCTAGTGCTCGAGTATCATGATTCTCTGCATAGATACATCCAAAACGAAATGGAATTTCTGGACATCTCATCCTTGGGCACAGCTTACCGATATGCCATCAAATTTGAGCAGAAGCTCAAACAAAAGATGCGACAATTTGGGTCAGGGAACCCCTCACAACAAAAGCCAGGAAAGGGCGGCCTCTACCCATAGAACAAAGGACAGAGAAAAGATGGACAGTATCAGGACAACCAGTCCAAGCCGCAAGCAAAGAAGGACACCGAAAAGACAAAGAAAGATACCGAGAAGTGGTGCGACTTCCATAAGAGCCCTTGGAATAACAATGTTGATTGCAGCTCAAAGAAGACGCTGGTGGCCGAAGTGAAAGCCCCTAAATCAGATGTGGGTTCTGACTCTAAATCAGAACCAGAAATGGGAAGACAGATCATTGACGCAGAACACAATGCCACCATTGCTACCACCAAGCTCTAGCATGGTGAACCATATGAGCCAGAAGAAGGAGAGCACCTCTTCCATTCACAGATGTGGGTAAAAGGCACCCCGCTACACTTCATCATTGATAGTGGTAGCCAGAAGAACCTCATATCAGTAGAGGTCGTCAAGAGGTTGGACCTGTCAACAATGCCACACCCACAACCCTACACCATTGGATGGCTCCGCCAAGGAAGAGATCTCCACGTCATCCAACAGTGTTGACTATCGTACGGCATCAAGCCCTTCAAAGATGAAGTATTGTGTGATGTTGCTCCTCTCAAATTTTGTGATGTTCTTTTGGGCCAACCTTATTTATGGAAACATCATGCTGTATATGAGTCTAGGCCTCGTAGTGTTATTATTACTTTGAACAAGAAATTATAAAGGATACCCGAGGCTGTCCCAACTAGTGTTATTTCCTTGATCTCTGCTAAGCAATACAGGAAGGTCATCTCTCAGATAGGGAAGTTTGTCTTCTTCATTATTCATTCTCAGAATGAGAGAGAAATCGTAGCCACATTCAGGGTTTCTGCGCCTGATCTCTCCACACAGCAGAAGAAAGTAGATAAGGTCGTGGAAGAATAATCAGATATATTCTCCTCACCTACCAGGGTACCTCTGCACTACCAGGTCAAGCACCCCATCAATCTGACCCCTGGCACACTTCTGCCCAATGGGCCAGTCTATCGTCGCTCTCTGTTAGAGAATGAGGAGATTAAGCAACAGATCCAAGAATTGCTCCACAAGGGGCACATCCTTCCCAGCTCATCACCTTGTGGGAGCCCAATCATGTTGGTATAGAATAAAGATGGAACCTGGCGACTTTGCATTGATTATCAAGCTCTTAATAAAATCATAGTCAGAAACCGGTACCCGATTCCTCGAATTGATGACCTCCTTGATCAACTCATGGGGGCCAAATACTTCAGTAAGATTGATCTGAAGTCTGGCTACCACCAGGTCCCGAGAGAAAATACAGATGTATGGAAGACCGCCTTCAAGCCAAAGGAAGGCCTTTTTGAATGGTTGGTCATGCCCTTTGGTCTAACAAATGCTCCATCCACTTTCATGAGGATGATGGACAATATCCTACGACCATTCACCAATACTTTTGTAGTGGTGTATCTAGATGACATTCTCATTTACAGCAAGACTTGGGCTGAACACTTGCAGCATATTCAGCAGGTTTTGCACACCCTGTGGCAGCATAAGTTATACGCCAACTTGGAAAAATGCTCCTTCAGCATGGACAGGGTCCATTACCTAGGCTACATCATTGATCAACATGGCGTACATGTGGATCTAGCCAAGATCCAAGTCATTCGTGACTGGCCAACCCCAACCACACTCAATGAGCTTTGGAGCTTCTTGGGCTTAGCCAATTTCTACCGTAGGTTTGTGTTGGGATTCTCCCATATTGCATGGGCCCTCAGCCAAATAACCTGGAGTGGTGGTTAGGTGAAATTTGTGTGGGGCCGACCCCAACAACAAGTGTTCGATGATTTAAAGAAACGCTTGTGCTCAGCCCCAAAACTTTCACTACCAGATCTACAACATCCCTTTGAGATTGAGACTGATGCTTCAGACTATGTTGTGGGTGTCGTTCTCACGTAGCACGACCACCCCGTGGCCTATCATAGTGCACACTATCAGATGTTGTCCATAAGTACCCTACTTACGACAAAGAAATGTACTCCATTGTGCAAGCCTGCCGCCAATGGAGACATCACATTCTTGAGAGGGAGACAGTTATCCACACTAATCATAAGCCATTGCAGTTCATGTAGACACAAGGCAAATTGCAGAATGACCGCCATCAAAAGTGGTCCACATACTTGCAGCAATTCCACCTCAACATCAAGTGTAAAATAGGAAGCACCAACCGCGTCGTTGATTGCCTCAGCAAACCACCAGTCGCGGCACTCACCACAATTATGGACTCCTGCGGCCATGACACCTATGGATGGCCCTAACTCTATGAGATAGACCCGGACTTCACCACCACCTACCAAATGTTGGGTGCAAAGGCAATTTTCGATAATTTCCATCTTCAGGATGGGTTGTTGTGTCATCTGGGCCATATATGTGTTCCATCAAGTGAGCGAGCGAAGATGATCTGGGAAGCCCACTACATCCGGGTGGTAGGACACTTTGACGTCGAAAAGATAGTGGCGATGCTACAAAAACATTTCTAGTGGCCGAAACTTCAACAGGAGGTCAGCAAGTATATCAGGTCTTGCACTTCCTGCGTTATTTCCAAACCAACCACTAAGAAACAGGGCATGTACACTCCTCTTCCTACTCTTGACAGGCCATGGGAATCCATCTCAATGGACTACATGTCAGGCCTCCCGTCCACCAAGCGGGGAAATGACAGTGTTTTGTGGTCGTTGATCGCTTTTCTAAGATGGTGATTCTGGTTGCTTGCAAGAAGAGAATCATAGTAGAAGCCACTACCAATTTCTTCTTTGAACGATTCTGGGTACATTTTGGATTCCCACAAACCATTGTCTCAGATTGGGAAAGTCGATTTCTCAGCACATTTTGGTCAAGCCTCTGGTCACTGCTAAACACCAAGCTCACCAAATCCACGACCTTCCACCCCCAAACAGATGGCCAAACCAAGGTTGTAAATCGAATGATCGTGCAAATCTTGTTCATGTATAATTCCAAGCACCCTCGCACATGGGATGAGAGTCTTCCCTATGTCCAACATAGCTACAACCGAGCCTTGCATAGCTCAAATAGCCACAACCCCTTTCAGGTGGGGTTGGGATTCCAACCATTGGGTCCCATAAATGTTGCACTTCCCCTTGCGGTCACCTCGACCGACTCCTCTCCCGATCCAACTGAGGCTGACAAAGCCACCTGGTTCATTTCCACCAATAGGTTCAGGATATCCTATAGAAGTCCAATGACAAGTACAAGCAGCACCATGATCAACATCAGGTTCCACATAAGTTTCAGGTGGGAGACAAAGTTTGATTGCACTTTCAGAAAGAATGCCTTAGAGGACCCCATCGGAAGCTTCTCCCACTCCATTATGGGTCATACACCATCACCAAGGTTGTGGGGGATAATTCTTTTGCGCTCAACATTCCTCCTTTCCTTGGCCTGCACCTAGTGTTCAACGTGGACCTCCTTCAGCCTTATTTCCCACCATTATTGGACACCTCAGATGTAGAAGAATAGCTAACACCAACAGAGCTAAACCCTGACTGCATAAAAAAGGCATCCAGTGATCAGATTGTGGACACACAGATCAAGGGCACTCGACAACAAAGACTACAGATTTATTGAGTCGTCAAAGCAAGGAAACTCCTGCACCAAGGCAAGTGGCTCACCCGGGGCCAAATTCAACAGAAATTTCCTCATCTAATGGGGGAACTCAATGCAATGGAGATCATTGCTTCCTAAGGATGGAGGATTGATCCAGGTGGATATCGGTGGCCACCCACCTTTTCCAGCTGACTCAAAACATCTTTCTAGCAATTTTGATAATTTACTATTTTTAGCAGTTTTTCGGGTCATGAACTTCCGGAGTTGTTTTGAGGCCCTAAATTATGTTTTTTGGGGTACGTCGTGGTCACAAAATTTCATGTTGAAATTTTGTGCAAATTTTGTATTCCTCGGATATATCTTTCCAATGGGCTCTCATACGCCTAAAACGGAGATCGTATGCAAAAGTTACGACCCCGGGAAGTTGGAGTATGGACTTACCCAGATGGGGCCCACATGACTTTTGGTGCTTCATCTCCTAGGGTTAGGTTTTTGGATGTTTAGGGTTTTTGAAACTATTGTTTATTGTAAAAAGGCCTTGAGAGCCTCATTGTAATCATCTTCTTCCGAATGAGCACAGTCGTCACATCTCTTCTTAGAGATAAGCCGCCACCATTCCAGCAAGCTTGTTTTCCGCTGCATTTTACAGTTTCAACTTATTTCCTTATTGAATAGAAAACCAGTTTTATTGTATCTCTGTTATTCTATGTTAAGCATCTGGTAATAATCTATAGTCATTTCGTTTTGCTCATAAAATCCAGATCAACTAGACCCTTCATGCTTCCATTTAAAGGGGTAGTCAATTGTTCAACCACCAGTCCTTCTTTCATTAACTGATTTCTCCTTGGGATCAAGATGAGGCTTATTATTTTAGCAAGAAGAGATCTGGGTCATTTTGACATAATGAACCCTCTCCACAGTTTCCTCACTCTTTCATCTAGTGATAGACTGGTCGCGGTCTCTTAATGCTCTTCTTCTCCTTGTGAACTTCCTTTGATGATTTGGCTTGGCTCCTAGTTTTGTTGCCATGGGCTACTATTGGATTGGACCCTCTATAAGAACATGATTGCGGAAGTTGTCAAGGGAAGTTTTGATCCACACCGCTCTGACTCCCGCAATCCACCACCAACTACCATGTACCTCTCTAGCTATACCATGGTTTCAATTGTGTGACCGCTATAGGATTTTAACGTTCGAGCATGTTCTGTTCCCGCAATGAATTGTGGTCATTGATGTTGTCACAATCTGTGATATGGGAACGCCCTGCTTTTGTTGCCACGTGTTTCTCAAGTTTATCTATCTACCAACTCCAGAATCCTTTTAACCATGGTTAGATATGGTGCCAAATTGGCGTTCGGGAGCTTTGAATCCTGATCAGGAATACCTCTCGAATCCGACGTGGTGGACTGAAATGAATTCCATGCATCCTTAGCAGATAAGTATCATGTGCTGAGTTGAAAAACATTCATGGAGTGGTACGTCATGAAGTGATGTGGCAGCCTGACATCACTTCTGGACTTTAACTCTTTGGAACTTCAGGGTGTAGAGCATGGAAATCTCTCGAACTAACTTTCTCTCGGTTGAGGTGGCATTATCTTGTCACTTCGACTCTTCAGGTTTAGGGACTTCGGGACTTCGGGATGTAAAGCATGGAAATATCCCGAAGTAACTTTCTCCTGGTTGACGTGGAAGTCTCTCATCACTTCGGGACTTCGGGGCTTCTGTCTGGTCGTTAATACTTGCGTGACTTTGAAACTTTGAATGCACAAGAGCCTTTAATCTTAACTATACATGGGATCTCCACCGTTGAAAATTGAACCTGTTTGTTGGCTTGTATTTCAAGCCCAAAATGGACTACTCTGAATGCTGCATTTTGCTCATGTTTTTTCCCCTGTGCATACAACACACTTGATCATCCTGTTGTAAGCTCAATTAAAGGAAAACAATATGACCAATAATTCGAACCAAATCACAATATGCATTTATCCTTCAAGAAAGATAGAAAAAAATTGTGCAAATAATCAATCAAGCAAGACAATAAGGAAAAAGAGGTCATTGAACAAAAGGGAAACCGACTTTATCAAATAGAAGAGGAAAAACTTATAGCAAGGTATGTGGAAAACAGAGAGATAGAGAAGAGGTGTAGACTTAGGTCTTAACAACAACTACATATGACCCATGAAAACTTCATGTGATAACATTGGCTCCACATGGGATGGCATGCTACATATGAGCTGCCAAGAACAAACAACTTCAATGTCTTATCCTAGGGCTATGGGGTCACTTATTCGAACAGAAATAAAAAGAAAAAGTGATATTTACAATGAATGGAAATCCAATCATGGCTTAAGAAAAATAGTTTTTCAGAGAGTGCCCATTGACAAGGCCAACAAAAAATTTGGAATCCTCCAAGTTCTGTAATTTATAAGTGTTATTTGAAAATACCTCAGAAATATTGAAAGGACCAATTCACAAGGCTTCAAATTTACCATGTTTTCCTTTGTCTTTCTTAGGTGCATCCAACTTGAGCACTAGATCTCCCAGCTGAAAATCTTCTTTGCTTACCTTCTTGTCAAAGGATTGTTTGATCTTCTGCTGATAGTCATGCACTTTGCCAAGTAGTTTCTCCCTAGTCTGTTTTACTTCTACCAGCTATTGTATCCTCCTAACCATATCATCAGGTTCTCCTTGGTATTCCTGGAGGAATTTTTCCACATGCAAGACAAGTTGAGTAGGAAATATAGCCTCAACCCCATATACAAGATGAAAAGGGGAAACACCAAGTGACCTCTTTGTTATAACTCTATAATCCCATAAGGAAAATTTTATCTTTGAGTCCCATGTTTTCTTATTGTCTTATAACAATTTATTGATGATCTGTATGAGGATCTTGTTAGAGGACTCTTTCAAACCGTTTCCTTGGGTGTAGTAAGGAGTAGAATGGACTAATGTAATCCCATACTATTCATAGAACTTGATCAATGGTTCATCCTTGAAGGAGGTAGCATTGTCAGTAACAATCCTTCTTGGACAACCAAATCTTGACATGATATCCTCAAGAAAACTAATGATTACCTTCTGGGAGGCATTCCTAGTAGGAATGGCTTCTATCCACTTGGTAAAGTAATCAGTGGCAGTCGAAATCCACCTATTTTGACCACTTAAAGTTGGATGGATTTCCCCAATGAATTCAACACCTAATGCAGGAGCATCTCTCCACGTCAGCCAACCAACCATCCATCCACGTTGAGTGCACGCATTCAATGATGAAGAGAGGCATAACCCTCATCTTTTATTTTGAATTGAATGTAATTTAATTGCTTAGGTCGTTGATCCATAGAGTCGTGCCTTTGCATAGGTTGTAGATAAGATAGGCCTTTAATGTTTGTAAGGTTGAGATCTAGATCCAAATGCTGGACTAGACAGCCCATTCAATGTAATTGAATAGGGTAGGTAGGTTGGAGGGAAGAGCTCGAAGAGTCCCCTCAGGTAAACGAGATTTTGTATCTCATTTTGGTAGCAGTGGTGAGAGAGTTGTAGTTGTAGTGGAGAAGAGAGGATCTGTGAGTAGAGAGTAGAAGAGAAGGAGCCGAGACCTTGTTACAGGCCGTGCTCAAGAACACTTTGTAAATACAGGCATTTTCCATTTCAATATAAATGGAAGTTGTTTTTCCTGCATGTATTCTATGTTGAATGAATGTCTCTGAGTGTTCTATTATGTTGTAGATGTATGTTAGGCATTTGTAGGAGTTCTTGATTTTAGGCTTGAGAAGTCTTTGAGGCTTCATACCAGGAGGGTGTGACAGAACGTTGTGGGTTCTGATAGCCGTGCACAGAGGATGCATTTTTGAACTCTGCGGAGTCAGAGAGAGACGTGCCAGGTGGGCACAGAAGCTGAAACCATTAACTCAGGAGAAAGACCTCAAGGTTGTTGAATACCTTGGAGGCAAGGCTATGGAGGAAGAACACAGTTGAAAACAGAAGCTCTGAGGAGTTCTGTGAAGCTCTACCAAATGGGCATTGAGCATATGCATAGGGTGCATTGAGAATAACTCTGCTATGAGTTCCTAGGAAGTCAGAATCATTGAGGATTCTTGACACTCTGCCAGGAGGGCATTGAGCATATGCATAGTGGTGCATTGCGAAGAACTCTGTTGTGAGTTCAAAAGCAACCAGAATCACTAAGGATTCTGAAGAGCTCTTCCAAGTGGGCATTGAGCAGGTGCAAGGGGTGCACAAGAGATAGGACTATTGGACGTTATGTGAAAAGATACTCTGTCGGGTGGGCATTGAGACATTGTCAAGGTAGGCACAGGGAGAAGAGAAGAGAATTTTTTGAGTTCTGGAATTTGAAGGAAGAATCCACTGAGGGATCTTCACAGGGTTGTTGAACACCCTGTAGACTCAGCAAGAGGTTTCTTGAGTAAAGGATAGCCAGGAGGGCATCCAAATATTCTCCATTTGTGGGAGAAAGGAAAGAAGAAACGAGTTTCCTTATAGGTCGAAGCTATAGGAAAGATTAGAATAGATAGCAACATTGTGTGTGCATGAGAATACCCTGCAGAGGTGCAGGAGTCGAAGAATCCTTCGAGGATTCGAAAGGAGAAAAGCTCAGGAGGAACATCGTCGAGGAGAACACATGACGAGAACTCAGGTAAAGGAGCTTGCAGAGAAGAAAGACAAAGGTGGAGGCCTTTGGGAGACTTAGAATTCTTCTAAGCATCAGAAGAAAGTGTGCAAGCTTAGGAGGGAGCACAGCAGCCGTTGGATCGGCCGAAGAAATCTGGACCATTGAATATTTCACATCCAGAAGAGAATAAGAGAAACCTACAGAAGGGGGAGATCGTGAGCCGTTGGATCTCATTCGGAAATCCCGTTAGCCATTGGATCAGATAGGAAGTGCATGGGGTTTAACCCTTCTCACACCAGGCAAAAGTCTCGACAGGTATCGGGATATCAGCGTTCGTGAAATCGGAAGTTACGAAGACAAGAGATCGATAATTTCTATGGGAAAAGTCCCAGGAACGATCTGAACCGTCCGTTAGTGGAGACACATGGCGGAGATCGAGAGACCCATCGATATATCAGCTACCAGGGTTTTGAGTTAACAGAGGAATTCTATCATCGGGGTATTAGAAACTTCGAAACAACGAGAATGGATCAGGGTCTTCCATTTGTCAGGATATGTGGCGGAGATCCAAACTACTGGGGGAAGTCCCAATAGGAAAGTCAAGTCGGCGCATCAGAGTTCGTCGTTTCATGAGTCAAGAGGACAAGACTTCCAGGACATTTGAAGTCGTGAAATCGATAGAAGCAGCGAGAACCATCCATCCACTTGGGACGCGTGTCGGGGATCCGAAGAAAGTCGGGGATCGGCATTTTGTGAGTCTAGGAGACAAGGAGGACTTGCATTTCGGAATCAAAAAGTCCGATTTTCCAAAAGAAAGGAGAGATCCATTGTGTGGGGGCCAGCTGATGTCATATCGAGGATCAAAAGGATGGAAGGTTGGACGCTTGGGTCGCGAAACCCCAATAGGAGATAAGACTGTGGTCTTATGGGATAACGGTCATATGGACTAGAGTGTAGCTAGACGGGGCTAAGGAAAAAAGGAGCGCATCGGAGATCGGGGATTCAAGAGGACAGGAACTCTTGACGTCAGGGATCACGAAACCCCGAAACCCGAAATTAAATCGGGGAAAGGTTACAAGCACGTGAAAAGGTCGTGACAGGGAAAGGACAGGACCTGTGGATCGGGTTTTCATCAGAGATTCCAGTAGGAAATCGAATGAGCTAATTCGGCTCAAAGGGGAATTTGAATGATCCTATGAGCGGATGTGCTTGCAAGCGCGTACTGCATCAAGTTGTATCAGAGCCTGATTCTTGTCTATATATTTTAGTCGAGGGAGGCATAAGAGGTAAAGAGCACTCTGATACACATCAAGTGGTATCAGAGTGAGAACTTCATTTGTATATTGCGAACAGAGGGAGGAGCAAAGGAAGACAGAGCGTTGGAGACTCTGTAAGGATTTGTTTGCAGGTAGGCAACAGTCTGTAAGCAGTCAGGAGGACTATAGGATGAAGCTGGAAACACTCTTAATGCAGAGTGACAGCAGTAGGTTTGCTAGGAGAGCAGACAGGGACAGTGCCATGACTATTGAAGGCCATAGGCATGCTGGGAGGAAGAGCAAGGCGTAAAAGCTTGCAAAAATGGATAAAGAGCTCACTGAAATAAGGGCAGACATAGAAAATCTTGCATTGCGGATGCAACATAAATCCAAGCCGAGATGGGTGTATGAATGGCCCATGAGGAAGGAAAAAGTAAAATGGTCAGTCAAGGATTTGATGGCTAGAAGGCAGTGCAGGCTGTTAAGAGGATGGTTGAGGTATGTTGAAAACCTTGACGGACCTGAGGAGATAGTTCAGGTATGTGAGCCAGAGATTGGGAGAGGTCTCAATGATGAAGAGAATGAAATGGGATCAGTTGAAGATCTCAAGAACTGCCAGGAGGGTAGAGAGGAAATTCCTAGTTTCCAGGTGGGCAAAGAAATAAGATCGTTGCGGGATCTCACGGACTGTCATGAAGACAGCCAGGGAATTTCACATTGCCAGCTGGGCAATGATATGAGGATGCTGCGAGATCTCATAGACTACCAAGAGGGTAGCGAAAGGTTTCCAGTTTTCCAGGTGAGAAAGGAAACAGAGATGGAATTAGTTGATTATGTGGACTGTCAGGAGGGCAGTAGAGGCATCCCATATTGCCAGGTGGGCAGGGATGAGCGGGTGAGTTTTGATCAGCCCGAGGAGCTGACAGAGTAGATGAGACTATCGGAGGGTCTCATAAATTCAGAGGTGGATTTAGATCAGAAGATGCAGCTGACCAAGGAGGAAGGTCAGGATAATATTCTGATGATTGGGGGAATTGGATTATTCCTACCATTTTCCCAGGAGGAGGCAAAAGTATGTATTGAAGATGCAGCAACAACAGAAGAACAGTCAGTTGTGACTGTCAGGGAAGAGGGATTGGAGCAGATATCTGAAGCTGCCCAAAAAGAAGGAGAAGAGAATGAGTGTTATGAGGAATGGCTCAATGATTTTGGCCAGGGAGCTGAAAAGAAAGAAGCTGCAGCACTGAAGCTAGCAGCAAAGGAAGCCAAAGAGCAGGCAGGCAGATTTACCACTCCATGGGAGATGGAGATAGAGATGCTGGAGGATTGGCTGGACAATCTAGAGCCAGCAAGAGAACTGACAGAAGTTGAGCTGTCAGAGAAGGTGACTAAATAGAAATTCAGCCAGGAAGAGACTGCAAAGCCGAAGTCTGCACTAGAGTGGCAACTTGAGGCCACAGATGAAGATGAAGAAGAAAGCTTGGGAGGTCACAATGATCTACCCATGAGTCAAAAAAATTTGCAACTGAGGAGACTGCAAGAACAGGGCCAGCCACTAGAGCAGTTGGATGGAGTGATTGAGGAGATCAAAAGGCTGATGTTGAGGTCAGCAGAAACTGCCAGCAAGGAAAGGCTGGGCAGAAAAGAAGCAACAATAGCGGTAGTGCGGAAGCAGTAGTAGCAGGGAAATGGAGCAGATGAACAACTCCAGAGGATGATTTGGGATCCAGGAGGATTTCAACATCAGAGATGGGAATCTCATGAGCAAGAGCTCATGAATTTTGCAGCTAAGGAGTATGTTGCAGGAGCATATCTCCACGTCATCCAACCAGCCACGTCGAGCGCACGCATTCAATGCTGAAGAGAGATGTAGCCCTCATCTTTTATTTTGAATTGAATGTAATTTAATTGCTTAGGTTGTTGAGCCATAGAGTCATGCCTTTGCGTAGGCTGTAGATAAGATAGGCCTTTAATGTTTGTAAGGCTGAGATCTAGATCCAGATGCTGGACTAGACAGCCCATTCAATATAATTGAATAGGGTAGTTTGGTTGGAGGGAAGAGCCCAAAGAGCCCCCTCGGGTAAAAGAGATTTCGTATCTCATTTTGGTAGCAGTGGTGAGAGATTTGTAGTTGTAGTGGAGAAGAGAGGATCTACGAGTAGAGAGCAGAAGAGAAGGAGTCGAGACCTTGTTACAGACCGTGCTCAAGAACACTTTGTAAATACAGGCGTTTGCCATTTTAATATAAATGAAAGCAGTTTTTCCTGCATGTATTCTGTGTTGAATGAATGTCTATGAGTCTTCTATTATGTTGTAGATGTATGTTAGGCATTTGTAGGAGTTCTTGATTTCAGGCTTGAGAAGTCTTTGAGGCTTCATACCATGAGGGTGTGACAGAACATTGCAGGTTCTGATAGTCGTGCACAGAGGATGCATTTCTGAACTCTGCGGAGTCAGACAGAGACATGCTAGGTGGGCACAGAAGTTGAAACCATTAACTCAGGAGAAAGACCTCAAGTTTTTTGAATACCTTGGAGGCAAGTTTGTGGAGGAAAAACACAGTTGTAGACAGAAGCTCTGAGGAGTTCTGTAAAGCTCTGCCAAATGGGCATTGAGCATATGCATAGGGTGCATTGAGAATAACTCTGTTGCGAGTTCCTAGGAAGTCAGAATCATTGAGGATTCTTGACACTCTGCCAAGAGGGCATTAGGCATATGCATAGTGGTGTATTGAGAAGAACGCTATTGTGAGTTCAAAAGGAACCAGAATCACTAAGGATTCTGAAGAGCTCTGCCAAGTGGGCATTGAGCAGGTGAAAGGGGTGCACAGGAGACAGGACTGTTGGACGTTCTGTGAAAAGATACTCTACCAAGTGGGCATTGATACATTGTGCAGATAGGCATAGGGAGAAGAGAAGAGAACTTTTTGAGTTCTAGAATTTGAAGGAAGAATCCACTGAGGGATCTTCACAAGTTTGTTGAACACCCTGTGAACTCAACAAGAGGTTGCTTGAGTAAAGGATAGCCAGGAGGGCATCCAAATATTCTCCATTTGTGGGAGAAAGGAAAGGAGAACCGAGTTTCCTTAGAGTTTGAAGCTACAGGAAAGCTCAGGATAGATAGAAGCACTGTGTGTGCATGAGAATACCCTGTAGAGGTGCAGGAGTCGAAGAATCCTTTGAGGATTCGAAAGGAGCAAAGCTCAGGAGGATCAACGTCGAGGAGAACGCACGCGAGAAATCAGGTAAAGGAGCTCGCAGAGAAGAAAGACAAAGGAAGAGGCCTTTGGGAGACTTAGAATTATTCTAAGCATCGGAAGAAAGTGTGCAAGCTCAAGAGGGAGCACAACAGCTGTTGGATTGGCCGAAGAAATCTGGACCATTGAATATTTCACGTCCAAGAGAGAATAGAAGAAGCCTACAGAAGGGGGAGATCATGAGTCGTTGGATCGGACAGGAGGTGCATGGGGTTTAACCCTTCTCACGCCAGGCAAAAGTCCTGACAGGTATCGGGACACTGGCGTTCGTGAAATCAGGAGTTACGAAGACAAGATATCGGGAATTTCTATGGGAAAAGTCTCAGGAACGATCTGGACCGTCCGTTAGTGGAGACACATGGCGGAGATTGAGCGACCCATCGATATATCGACTACCGGGGTTTTGAGTTGATAGGGGAATTCTGTCATCGAGGTATCAGAAACTCTGAAACAACGAGATTGGATCAGGGTCGTCCATTTGTTGGGATACGTGGCGGAGATCCAGACTACCGGGGCAAGTCCCGATAGGAAAGTCAAGTCGGCGCATCGGAGTTCGGCGTTTCGCGAGTCCAAAGGACAAGACTTCCGGGACATTTGAAGTCGCGAAATTGCGAGACGCAGAGAGGATCGTCCATCCACTTGGGACACGTGTTGGGGATCCGAAGAAAGTCGGGGATCGACATTTCGTGAGTCCTGGAGACAAGGAGGACTTGCATTTCGGAATCGCGAAGTCTGATTTTCTGAAAGAAAGGAGAGCTTTGTTGTGTGGGGGCCAGCTGACATCATATCGGAGATCAGTATATCGGGGATCCAAAGGATGGAAGGTTGGACGCTTGGGTCGCGAAACCCCGATAGGAGATAATACTGTGTTCTTATGGAATAATGGTCATATGGACTAGAGTGTATCCAGGTGGGGCTAAGGAAAAAAGGAGCGCATCGGAGATCGAGGATTCAAGAGGACAGGAACTCTTGACGTCGGGGATCACGAAACCCTGAAACTTGAAATTTTATCAGGGAAAGGTTACAGGTGCATGTAGAGGCCGTGACAAGGAAAGGACAGGACTTGTGGATTGTGTTTTCATCAGAGATTCCAGTAGGGAATCGAATGAGCTAATTTGTCTCAAAGGGGAATTTGAACGATCCTGTGAGCGGACGTACTTGCGAGCATGTACTGCATCAACACCCATTGTTGAAAAGGTACAAAAACCACCATAGGCCTCAAAGGAAAAGATTTGAGTTTTTTCTTTCCAAAAAAAATTTGGCATTTGACACAAGCTTTGATATTTGCACAAACATCAGTAAAAAGGATAGGCCAGAAATACCCAGCTCTGAGGATATTATAGGTTGTGGTTCTCCAAAAATGATGGCCCCCACATAAGCTGTCATGAAAGTTAGTCATAGCCTCTTGAGCTTCATGTGGATCTGAACATCTCAAAAGAACTCCTAGAGGATCTTTCCAATACAAGAAATGATCAATGAGACAATATATGATTGCTTTAAGCTTCAAATCTCTCACCTTGTTCTTGTCCAAAACATTAGGAGGCTGCAACTTATGTAGAAAATATATGATGTCTTTATACCGAGTGCATTCTGCCAAATTTGGGCTGACATGAGAGCTTTTATCAGCAAACTCAGCTTGTTGATTTTCTGAGTTTATGTTCATGAAATTAACCCCTAAATATTTGCAATTTGATTCACCCAGCAACTAGTCTAAACCTTGGCCTTTAACTAGTTTAGTGGTCTTCATTTCAAGGTCAAAATCCATAATTTTAGCAATCCATTTGCTCCTCTTCCCATCTATGTTAGGATGGATAAGTATCTCTTTCACTGAGGCTGAAGAGACATATGCAACAATCTTTGAATGCATAACATATACTTTGAAATCCTTGAGGGAATTGACCAAAGCATAAGCCTCATTTTCCATGATATCATATCTCATTTCTGCATCCCTCGATGCTCTGCTGAAAAAGGAAATAAGTTGCTCTAACCCCTCTATATTTTTCTATAACAAAACATCATCCAGTGTGTCAAATGAGGCAAAGGAAAATATCATAAACTCCTTGGAATAGTCAGGGCTGATGAGCACAGGTGCTTCAGTCAAGGCCTTTTTGATCTGATCAAAAGATTCTCGAGCCTCAATAGTCAATTTCACATCATTTCCTTTCATAATCATGGTTGTAATGTACTTCACTAATATAGCAAAGTTAGAGATGAACCTTCTCAGAAAATTGATTTTTCCCAAGAAATATTGAACTTCTTTCTTGGATCTAGGAAAATATAATGTCTAAATGGCCTCTACTCTGCTTGGATCAATTCTTACCCCTTCTATTGATACAATGTTTCCCAATAACTTACCTTCCTTCATAGCAAACAAGGACTTCTTAGCATCGAGAGAGAGACCAAACTTTCTGCACTTCAAGAAAACCCTTTTCAAATGATGATAATGCTCTTTATCAGATTTTGAGAACATTGTAATGTCATCTAGATAGATAACTAAAAACTTGTCCTTCTCCAAAATGAATGCAATGTCCATTGCTCGCTGAAAGGTCACTCTTGCATTCATCAATCCAAAGGGAATTTTAGCATACATTAATGTGCCCCAAGGAGTAGTAAAGGTTGTCTTCTTTCTATCTTCAAGAAAGACAGAGATTTGATTGTATCTAGAAAATCCATCAATCATAGACATCCTAGATGAACGAGTGACTCTCTGCAAAATGTGCTCCATCTTTGGCAAGGGGTAATTATCTTTCTTGGAGATTCTTTTCAAAATCCTAAAATCAACACATAGTCTAATTTCCTGATTTTTATTCGTCACATGGGCCAAGTTAGCCACCCACTTAGAGTATCTCAAACAAATGATGATGTTGGCATCTAACATCTTCTTCACTTCTTTTTCCATAATAGGCAGCAGCATGGGATTTATCTTTCTGAGTTTCTACCTAAACGGATTGGTCTCCTCTTTCAAAGGGATCTTATGTTCAATGATGTTTGTGTCATATGTTCTTAAATCTTCATATTTCCAGGAAAACACATCATAAAACTCCTTTAAAATCTCAACATACTTAGCCCTTTGTTCCTTTGACAATATTCTAGACAACTTAACATACTTTGGATCCTCCTCTGTACCTAAATTGCATTCAGTCACCTAAGAATTTTCAGTTGAATCTTTAACCTTTACAGGCACATCATTTCTATCAAACAATCTCTCCAAGGGGACTAGTCCTTTTGGAATATGGTTACTAGGCAAATGAACAATATGATGGTCAAAAACTTTATTCAAAAAAATATCAGCATGAGGGATTTTTTTAGTATCATGCTCTTGATCAATATGTAAGGCAGAAAACTCATCCACAGTCTCAAGAAATATTTGTATCTCAAGATCATCCTCAAAAACCTTCCAATGTTTGACATTGTCAGGTATAGAGGGTCTATACTTCACTTCGACATCATATTTGAGTTTAGGGGGTAAAGAAACTCTGAAATTACTTGCTGAAACAACCAAGGAATCTGCCATAGTGTTCTCCTCTCTTGGAACAAATGAGATATTAAAAGATAAGAAGAAACTATCAACAATATCCCAAACTTCATTTATGTAAGTCCTTAACCTGGGGTGTTTATCTTGATACATATTTTTAACTTGATGAACAATTAATTCAACATCTCCAAACATTGTTAGCTCTTCAATCCTCATGTCTTTAGTAGCCCTCAAACCCAAAACAAGAGCCTCATATTCTACAACATTGTTTGTAGTTTCAAATTCAAGCTTGTAGGACAAAGATATGATCTCTTGGGTAGGAGAAATAAATACTACCCCAGCACCAGCACCTTCCTTAGAAGAGGCCCCATCAAAAAACATCTTCCAAACATAGGTATTAGGAGGAGAATCTTCACAAGAGATGATGGATTGTTTTATGATTTCAATAGGTGGTTGAGGAGCATCGTTGAGATGTAATATACCGGATCCTAAATTAGTATCAAGTGCAAAAATAGGGTGGTTGGTAGGATTTGCTTCATCACTGATGATGCAGGCTAATTGTGCCTCCCTATAAATTCTTCTATGTTCTCCTCCAAACAAAAGAATGGTGGCATGTGAAAGTTCCATCTGCAAATTTCCCCCTAGTATTTTGATCAAAGATCTTGACAAGAGAATCCCAAACTTAGGGGGGACATTAGCCGCCACAATATCCATGACCACACTTTTCATTGGCAATTGGAACAGGGTAACAACTAGGTCTTTAATAACCCCAAGACACTTCACCTTCCTGGAATCAAATGATTATAGGTCATGGTAGGTTTTTGTAATTTCCAACCCAATCTCATCCATGATAGTTTTAGGCATGAGGTTATGAGATGCCCCTGAGTCCATCAAGAAGTTGTACGACACTTTATCATGAATGTTTAATGATGTGTAGAAAGGGGGGAAAGAGTCATATGCATTCTCTACCAAAGGTCCCAGGATGAAAGCTAGTTTTTCATCTTGAAGGTTGACTGGATCTGTGAAATTAGAGGAAGGCTCGGTTGTAGCATTTTAGAAATATATCTTTTGAATTCCTCATTCTTAATCAACTCCAAAAAAGGTACATGGATTTTAATTTTTTGAATCTCACTCTCAAAGCTAAAAGAGGATGGAGATTTCAGAATCTCCTTAACTTCTAGGGTAGGGCTCTTAGACAATGCTTGGGGATTTTGTGCATCTTTGTCTTTGCCTCTAGCTGCCACAACCTTAGAAGAATTTTTTGTTTTAGTGGGTTGATCAAAAGTGTCAGCCTTCCCCTCTTTCATTTTTGACCTTAGGTTGTATTTACTTGGATTGTGATTTGTTTTTTCCCCTTTACTCAATTCATTTAAATGACTATCCATGAGAGACTCTTCATATGCATATTGGGTTAAATGAGGATATGAAGAGGTGTCACCAAGACAATGGATTTTAGGATCGGTTTCTTCATCCTATCCTTCTTCATCAACAACAAGGTTATTTTGGAGAGGGGCTTGGCATTTTTTATCATCCCTATCCCTATTTATTTGATCTCTTTGGAGGACCTGAGGGGAATTATTTGGTCTTTTGAAATTACCTCTATTCTCAGCATTATGTGTGTTCCTATAGTTATATTTTCCTTCAAGTTTCAACTTCTCCATTTCAACAGAAAGTGATTTTACCAATTGTGTAAGTTCATCAACTTGAGGGTGGACGACAGAGGATTATGAGGTTGAAGCTTCAACCCTATCTGTCCTTCTGTCTCTATCAGATTTCCCCCTAAGTTTGTCAGCTACCAATATGTTATATTCTACTTCCAAAGTTGCATCTTGCATATGATCTATAGAGGTAGATCTTCTTTCTCTCAACAAGAGGCAAACCTCAGGGTCAAAAGCACTGGCATAGGTAATCTTGGAAGAGTTTTCTATAGGCTTTATTTCAATGGGAATCTTGTTGTACATTTTATTAAATATTTTTGAGAAATATGAAACAGATTCCCCCTCTTTCATTTTAAGTGACCCAAATTCTATAATATAATAAAGGAAATCATTTTTATCCCCCCAATGCCTCACGTAAGCATCATCCAAATCTTCAATCCCAACAATAATCTAGGAGTCAAACCCCTAAACCATTTTCTAGACTCACCATCAAGGCTTTGTACAAATACCCTCATCCATACATCTTCATTCTCAATGTTAAGATTATATGCATAACTATAAAAAGTTGCAAGGTGTTCCTCTGCAGTTATGTCTTCCTCCCCTGTGAAATTGGGCATGTACATAAGGTAGTCTCCAACTGGGAGAGCATTCATAGGCTGAGGTAAAATAAGAGGGGCATACCTAGCAACCACTATGGCATCCATCCTATTTCTAGGAATATTATCACCTGCCATTGGGTTGTGAACTGTAGGAGAACAAGGGGGAGATGGATTTTTGATAGATATGAATGCAACTGGGATTTTTGGAGAGGTTTCAGTTTTTATAGGAAGAGTTTGAGTCTTGGAGGAAGATGGTATAGGGTCCAAGGGAAAAGAGGCTTCCTCTTATTTAGTCACAACAACTTTGATAGGAGGAGGAGTAGGAAGGCCCAAAGTAGGAAAATATTCAAGACTCTCAAGTCTAAACCAACTTACAACATCAAGAGAAGCAAGAGTTTCAAAATTTTATTTTTTCAATTTGGGGCTAAAAGAAGAGTATTCAATGGGATATTGTTAAAATCCAAACTTTTAGAAACTTCAGCAGAAGGTAACAAAGGAGAATTCAATATGGCTACTGGAGTTTTAAAAGTAGAATCATGTAAATGACTAGAAGTACCTGGTAAAATAGTTGAAAAGCCTTATTGAGAAGCCTTTCCTTTCTTGATAATATTCTATGGGTCGGCTTCAAGTGTTTCCATAGGTAGATGTGGAGTAGACATCATGTGGCTACCTTTGGGAGCCACAATTGAAACAGTGGATTCGTCAGGTGCAAGCTGCAATATTTATTATACTGAATTCTAATGCACCTTCAGAATCAGTATTACTTTGTCGTTTAATCTGACGAAAATGTCTTCAATTTGTTCCCTAATAGCAGCGCCAAGAATGTTATCACTGAGAATCACCCTCAGATTGCAAGAGGATAACCCCAGTACCCATCAAAATGCCTATGAATGTAAATTAATGATTAAAGGTCAAATGGGCAAAACTCAGCATAAGAATGTTTTAAAACATAAATTTGAGCTAGCATGCATAAGAAAATGAGGTTTTGATTAACTTTCGTCGGTGATTTAAGGATAAAGGTGAATAGAAGGAAGACTTAGTGAGGAAGGTGGATACGTTTGCTATAAGCATCGGGCCTTCAAGCAGCTGGGAGAAGAAAAACTCAGTCACAATAACTTCTTGAACTTAAAGTTTAAAACACTAAAAAAAATTCATAGCAGCATTATAATCAAACCTCCATTATAACACACCCACAACATCTCATATGGATCATCCAATCATGAGAATTTCAAAATAAGAGGAAACAAGATGATGAAAGGAAACTGACTTCTATTAATGAAAATGTCTCAAGTCTCATACATAACCAGAAAACAACTATGTTTAGTCAAAATATTACAAAAAGGGGGCTCTACTAGACCATATGACCCCATCATATCATGCATCTGATGTATTTATAATCAAAACAGTAGACAACGGCTAGGAGTGTGAGTTGGCTTTCCTATCCTAGGATTATCCACAAAAATCTACAAGTCTAACATGTGTACCAACAGATCTAACAAACTGCTAAAATCAAGGAGCATGTTGGCAACCACTCTAACAAAAATGAATGACATGTATTTCTACTTGGGTGGCTCTTCTCTAGTGCCATGTGTATTCTCTTTTTTTTCCTCGTGTCTTTTCTTTTTACATGCCTTTTCTCCCATTTCAGAAGGTTCTCCACATGTCTTGTTCCTTCTTTCAGAAGGAAACTAGGGTCAGTCTGAGCCTGTAGGAAAAACTACCGTCTGTGGTACTTCGGTTTGACAGTTTGTTGTTTCCTCGGTCAGACCCTCCATGTTTCCATTTAAGGGGGTAGTCGATTTTTCAACCACCGGTCCTTCTTTCATTAACTGATTTCTCCTTGGGATCATGACGAGGCTTATTATTTCAGCAAGGAGAGATCTGGGTTATTTTGACATAATGAACCCTCTCCACAGTTTCCTCACTCTTTCCTCTATTCATAGACTAGTCGCGGTCTGTTAACGTTCTTCTTCTCCTTGTGACCTTCCTTTGATGATTTGGCTTAACTCCTAGTTTTGTTGCCACACGTTGCACTCGGTTTGGACCCTATATAAGCATGTGATTGCGCAAGTTATCAAGGGAGGTTTGGATCCACACTGCTCTGACTTCCGTAATCCACCACCAATTGCCACATACCTCTCTAGCTATACCATGGTTTCAATTGTGGGACAGCTCTAGGATATTAATTTTCAAGCATGTTCTATCCCCGCAATGAAGTGTGGCCCTCAATCTTGTCGCAATCTGTGATCTGGGAATGCCATACTTTTGTTGCCACGCGTTTCTCAAGTTTATCCATCCGACAACTATATAATTATTTTAACCATGTTTATATATGGCACCAAATTGGCGTTCGGGAGCTTTGAATGCTGAGAAGTAATACCTCTCGAAGGACGATCTCTCGGATCCGACGTGGTGGCTTGAAATGAATGCCATGCATCCTCAATGGATAAGTTCCATGTGTTGAGTTGAAAAATACTCATGGAGTGGTAGGACCCGAACCGATGTGGCAGCCTGACGTCACTTCAGGACTTTGAGATGTAGAGCATGGAAATCTCCCGAAGTAACTTTCTCCCGGTTGATGTGGCAGACTCTCATCACTTTGACACTTCGAGCTTTGGGACTTTGGGACTTTGGGATGTAAAGCATGGAAATATCCCTAAGTAACTTTCTCCTGATTGACGCGACCATCTCTTGTCACTTCGGGACTTTGAATCTTCAAGAATTCGGGGCTTATGTCTGGTCGTTAATCCTTATGTGACTTTGAAACTTCAAATGCACGAGAGTCGTTAATATGAACTGTACATGGGATCTCCAACATTGAAAATTGAACCTGTTTGTTTTCTTGTATTTCAAGCCCGAAATGGATTGATATGAATGTTGCATTTTTCTCATGGTTCTTTCCCTATGCATACAACACACTTGAATAGCCTATTGTAATCTCAATTAAAGGAAAACAAGATGACCATTAATTCAAACCAAATCACGATATGTGTTTATCCTTCAAGAAATACAAAAACTTTATGCAAAGAATCATTCAAGCAAGAAAATAAGGAAAAACGGGTCATTGAACAAAAGGGAAACTGACTTTATCAATCAGAAGAGGAAAAACTTATAGGAAGGTATGCAGAAAAGAGAAAAATAGGACAAAGGTGTAGACTTAGGCCTTAACAATAAATACATATGACCCATGACAAATTCATGTGATAACACAAGGAAGCACTATTAGTGATGGGTGTAATAGTTCCATTTTTCCTGGTATTGGAGTTGAAGAAGAAAGAACTCCTACAGTCTCTTGAGAAAATTTTATGTTGTGGCATCAAAGACTGGGGCATATCCGAGAGAAGGGTCTTCGACTACTACATGGTAAAGGTATAATTGAAGGTATTTCTAACTGCTCTCTGGATTTTGATTTATGTGAACATTGTGTATATGGGAAGAAAAATTGGGTAAGATTCCCCTCTGGTGCAATGAGGGAAGAAGGAATTTTATAGCTAGTTCACAGTGATGTGTTTGGACCTATGTCGGTTCCATAATTGGGAAAATATATGTACCGTGTCTCATTTATAAATGACTTCTCGAGGAATACTTGGATATATTTCCTTAGGAAGAAATCTGAAGACTTTGACAGGTTTAAATATTTTAAGGATCTTGTTGAGAATCAAACAAAGAAAAGAATTAAGGTGTTGAGGACAAATAATGGCGGAGAGTTCTGCGGGATTGAATTTGAAGAATTTTGTAAGAAGTGCAGTATAGAAAGGTAGAAAAATACTCCATATACACCTCAATTGATATGGATTTAGGAGCAGAACGAATTGATTAACAGACTAAATACAATAAACACAGAGGTATGAAGAATAACACAAATATGCATTGAGCAATATTCTCTATTAAATAATGAAATAGGTTGAAACTGTAAAACTACAAAACTGAAACACTTGCTTGAATTGTGGTAGCTATCTCTGACAAGAGTTGTGGCTGCTATGTGCATCCGTCTAAGTAGAATCAATTACAATGAGGCTCTAGAGGCCTTTTTCATATTACTCATGAATGCCAAAACCTAACCCTAGAAGGTGAAATTCCAAAAGTCATGTGGGCCCTATGGGTAAGTTGGTGTAATTTGGTACCTCAACTTCCAAGGGTCATAAAAATTTCATACGACCTCTGTTTTAGGCATGTGATAGCCCGTTGGAAAGTTCTTTTAGAGAGACACACATTCATCCATCAAACTTTGACTTCATCTATAGTTTGACTGTGGAAAGCCAAAAAAACAACATTTAGGGCCCGAAAACAGCCCTGGAAGTATAACAAGATGTGATGATATGAAAACATACAAAATAATCCAGTTGGATTAGGCGAGAGGCCACCCATATCCACCTGGAGGATCTATGGGGCTTCAGACAACCCTAGAAGTGTAGAACTCACAATTACAAAGCAGTATAGAAGAACATGTTGAACAAAAAATGAACACAAGGAGCCAGTTGGAATAGGTGGGTGGCCACCAGTATCCACTTGGATCAATCCTCCCCCGTTAGGAAGCAATGGTCTCCATTACGTTGAGTTCCTCCATCAGGTGAGGAAACTTCTGCTAGATTTAGCCCCGGGTAAGTCACTTCCCTTGGTGTAGGAGTTTCCCTGCCTTGACAACCCAATAAAGATGGATATGTTGGTGCGTACCCTTGAACTTTATGTCCACTATCTGATCAGTGGATTCGTGTTCCATGTAGTCAGGGTTGAGCTATGTTAGTGTCAGTTGTTTTGCGATCTCGAAGGTGTCCAATAATGGGGGAAACTATGGTTGAAGGAGGTCCACATTGAATATTGGGTGCATACCAAGGAAGGGTGGAGTGTTGAGCTCAAAATAATTGCTACCCACAACCTTGGTGATAGTGTAAGGCCCATAATGAAGTGGGCGAAGCCTCCAATGGGGCTTGATGAGACACTCCTTATGAAAATGTAACTAGACTTTGTCGCTAACCTGAAACTAGTGTGGTACCCTGTGTTGATCATGGCGTTGCTTGTACTTAGCATTGGATTTCTACAAAATCTCTTGGACCTGTTGGAGGATGTGTTGAATCCTCTCAATGAATTTGGTGCCTTTGTCAATCATAGACTGATCAGGGGAAAAAAAAAATTGTGTGGTGGAAAAAGGAAGTGAAACATCAATGGGTCCCAAGGGTTGGAATCCCAAACCCACTTGAAATGGGCTATAGTTGGTGGAACTATGGAGAGCCCTGTTGTAACTGTGTTGGAAATATGTGAGACTCCCATCCCATGTACGTGGATGCTTAGAAGCTTAGAAGTGTATATGTGCAGTATGTGCACAATCATCCGATTGACGACCCTATTTGGCCATTGGTTTGGGGGTGGAAAGCAATGGATTTTTTGAGCTTGGTGTCCAACAGAGACTAGAGACTCAACCAAAAGGTGTTGAGGAACATGTTATCTCGGTCGGAGATGATGGTCTATGGTATCCCAAAGTGGAACCACACTCATTCGAAGAAGAACCTAATTGTATCTGTTGTTGTGACATTCTTCTTACAGGCTGTGAGGACGGCCATCTTCGAAAACCGATCAACGACCACAAATACACAGTCATTTCCTTTCTTGGTGGATGACAAGCCACGCATGTAATCCATTGATATGAATTCCCAAGGCTTCTCGAGAATAGGAAGAGGGGTGTATAATCCTTGATTCTTGATGGTTGTCTTGGAAATGGCACAGGCAGTGCAAGATCTAATATACTTGTTGACGTCCTGTCAAAGTTTTGGCCAATAAAAAAATTTCTGAAGAACGACCACAGTTTTCTCCATGCCAAAATGTCCTACCACTCGACTATAGTGATCTTCCAAAATAATCTTTCCATGCTCACTAGGAGGAACATAGAGATGGCCTAGGTGACAAAAGAGCCTATCCTAAATGTGAAAATCAATGAAATTTGTGCCTGTACCCAAGATATGATAGGTGATGGAAAAGTTCGAATCTTGTTGATAAAGTTGGGGCCAATCAGATGCTTCATTTCCAAAAGAATGAAGCACAATGGTGAGTATAGCCACAGGTGGTCGACTGAGGAAGTCAACGACACGATTGGAGATACTTTTCTTATACTTGATGTTGAGATGGAACTGCTGCAGGTAGGTGGACCACTTTTGATGGCGGTTGTTCTGCAATTTCTCATGTGTCTGTATGAATTACAAAGGCTTGTGATCAATGTGTATGATCGTCTCTTTCCCCATAATGTAATGTTTACATTGATGACATGCTTGAACAATGGAATACATTTCCTTGTCATAGGTGGGGTATTTTCGAATAGTATCAGAGAGTGTCTCATTATGGTATGCCACTGGATGCCCATGCTGAGTGAGAAATGTGCCCACATCATAGTCAGATGCATCAACCTCAATCTCAAATGGTTGTTGCAGATCGAGAAAGGAGAGTGTTGGAGCTGAGCACAAGCGATGTTTCCGATCATCGAATTCTCGTTGTTGCTCCTTCCCCTACACAAAATTGGCCCTACAACCGCCCTTGTTCACCTGGATGAGGGCCCATACAATATGTGAGAATTCCAACATGAATCGTCGATAGAAGTTGTCTAGTCCCAAAAATATCTGAAGCTCGATCAGTGTGGTCGGGGTTGGCCAGTCATGGATGACTTAGATCTTAGATGGATCAACATGTACCCCATGCTCATCAACAATGTAGCCTAAGTATTAGACCTTGTTCATGCCAAAAGAGCATTTTTCCAAGTTGGCATAAAGCTTGTGCTTCTCCAAAGTGCTCAAAACCTGTTGAATATGCCGCATGTGCTCTTCCCACATTATGTTGAAGATGAGGATGTCATCCAAATATACTACCACAAAGGAGTTGGTGAAGGTTCTCAATACATCATCTATCTACCTCATGAAAGTGGCTAGTGCATTTGTTAAGCCAAAGGGCATGACTAGCCATTCATAGAGACCTTCTTTAGACTTGAAGGTTGTCTTCCATACATCAGTTGGTTTGATGGGAACCTAGTGGTAGCCAGACTTTAGATCAATCTTGCTGAAGAACTTTTCCCCTTTGAGTTGGTCAAGAATTTCATCAATCCTAGGAATGGGGTAGCGGTTCATGACCGTGATTTTTTTCAAGGCTCTGTAATCAATGCAGAGTCACCAAGTCACGTCCTTCTTCTACACCAGGACAATCGGGCTTCCACAAGGGGAAGAGTTGGGCCTGATGTACCCCTTTTGAAGAATCTCTTGGATATGACGCATGATTTTTTCATTCTCCATTAGCGAACATTGATAAATTGGTCCATTAGGTAGAGGCATGCCAGGGGTCAGATCAATTGGATGCTTGACTTGGCAGTGTGTTGGTACCCCTGTAGGTGAGGCGAAGATGTCTCTGCATTCTTCCATGATCCCATCCACTTGCTTCTACTACAAACAGAGGCGTTGTGTAGAGGCCATAGATGTGGCGGCGACCTTCTTCTTACTGTGAGCATGGATCACAAAGAAGACGAACTTCCCGGTCTATGAAATTACCTTACTGCATTGCTTAGCAAATATTAAAGAAATAGAAGTAGGTGGCGCTACCTCTGGGATCATGTACAATTGTCTACACAAAGTAATAATAACATTACGAGGTCTAGACTCATAAAAAACATGACGCTTCCACAAATATGGTTGTACTAAAAGAACATCACAAACTTCAAGGGGATAAATATCACACAATACCTCATGTTTGAAAGGCTTGATGTTGTAGGGAAGACAACATTATTGGCTGACACAAATATCTCTTCCTTGGTGAATCCAACCGATGTTGTAGGGCTACAGGTGTGGTGTCATTGACAGGTTTCGTTGCTTGACGACCACTGTTGAAATCAGGTTCTTCTGACTACCACTGTCGAAAATGAAATGAATCAGATCCCCCTTGACACACATATGTGAGTGAAAGAGGCGTTCCCCTTCCTCTGGTTCCTCTGGTTCGCTTGACCAGACTTTGGTGGTGGAAACACTGGAATTGGGTTCAACATCAATAATCTTCTTCCCTCCTTCGGGATTGGACTCGAAATTAGAATCATCCTATGACTTGGAAGCCTTCATCTCGGTCATGAGGGACTGCATGGAGCGACATTCTTCGGTGTTGTTCCAAGGAATTTTATGGTACTCACACCATTTTCCCGTGTCCTTTTTCGTCTTTGCATTGCCCTTCTTGTGTTGTGGCTTGGACGAGTTGTCCTGAGGGTGACCATATCAACTTGGTCCCTTTTTGTGTGGGTTGGGGTTTCCTTTTCCCTGCTTCAGCTATGAGGGTTTTGTAGATCCAAACTATTGTCGTTTCTGCTTAAATTTATGCTCAATCTTGACAGTGTATCTATAAGTCGTGCCCAATGAGCTAATTTCTAGGAACTCCATTTTTGTTTGAATGTGTCTATGCAAACAACCGTGGTATTTGAGAACCAAATGGCGATCAGAGTCTTTGATACCCAATTTGGTGCATAGGGTTTGGAAAATATTGGTGAAATATAGTATTGTATGTTCCCTTTCTTGACGTAGGGTGGCCATCTGGTGTACTGGTCCTTGTAGCTTCCAACAGGGTAGTATTGTTCTTTAATGGCATCCCATAAGGAATCCCATGTAGGGTCCACCACAAACATTGTAGATTCCTCCACGACCCTTTTCTCAGAGTAAGTATCCCACCAGTATTTAACATGGGGAACAACCTTGAGGAGTGCAAAATTGATCTTTTCCCTATCAGAAAAATTGTGGACCGAAAAATATCCTTCAACCAGATTCAACCATTTATCTACAACATCCACATATATCAGTCCTTCAAATAATGGAACATCAAAATTTACCTATACCTTGAAGCCGGTTGCATGGTCGCTTGATGAATATGCTTCTACTGTGGGCAGTCATTGAATGATCTGTGTGAAGTTGTTCATCATTTCGTTCCTTTGTCGTGCGAGGACTTCCTCGAGCAACATTTTAATAGGATCTATTGATCCATCATCTTTCTTTTCGTCCCCCATGGGTTGTTGTCGGAATCGGTGTGACCGATCTTGTAATGGCTCGATTGGTTTGAGTCCCAACTTCTTGTACCCAGATCTTGTCAGGAACATGCACAAAGAAAAATAAATGAAGAGCATATCGCTCTGATACCACTGATCTGGATTTAGGAGAGAAATGAACTGATTAAAAAACTGAATATAATAAACATAGAGATATGAAGAATAACACAAGTATCTAGTGAACAATATCTTCTATTAAATAATGAAATAGTCTTAAATTGTAAAACTACAAAACCAAAACACTTGCTTGAATGGTGGTAGCTATCTCTGAGAAGAGATGTGGCTAATACGTCCATCCGTCTGAGCAGAATCAATTACAATGAGTCTCCAGAGGCCTTTTTGATATTACTCATGAATGCCAAAACCCTAGAAATCCAAAAAAATAACCCTAGAAAGTGAAACACCAAAAGTCATGTGGGCCCTATGGGTAAGTTGGTGTAATTTGGTACCTCAACTTCCAAGGGTCGTAACATTTGCATACGACCTCTATTTTGGGCACGTGATAGCCTGTTGGAAAGGTCTTTCAGAGAACTACACATTTTTTTATCAAACTCTGACTCGGTCTACAATTTGACTGTGGCGAGCCAAAAAAACAACGTTTAGGGCCCCAAAACGGCCTTAGAAGTACAACAAGATGTTTTGATATGAAAACACACAAAATGATCCAGTTGGATTAGGCGAGAGGCCACCCATATCCACCTGGAGGATGTGTGGGGCTTCAGACAACCCCAGAAGTGTAGAACTCATAATTACAAAGCAGTACAGAAGAAAATGTTGAACAAGAAATGGACACAAGGAGCCAGTTGGAATAGGTAGGTGGCCACCAATATCCACCTGGACATCAAAAGAATGGATTTTCAGAAAGGATGAACATGACATTGATGGAAAAACAAAGGTACATGCTTAGTGGTGCCAGGTAAGAGCAAGAATTTTGGGCAGAGGCAGTGCGTACTGCATGTTACCTGGTCAACAGATCACCCTCATCAACGTTGGATGACAAGACTCCACAAGAGGTATGGATTGGTAATAAACCTTCTCTCACACATCTCAAGGTATTTGGCTGTGAAGCCTATGTTCATGTTCCAAAGGAAAACAAGAGTAAGCTAGATAAGAAAGATGAAAAGTGTATCTTTATTGGGTAGAAAGATGGTCTCAAAGGTTATAAGATTTGGAACCTATAAACTAAGAAGGTTGTGTATAGCCGAGATGTGACATTTAGAGAAATGAAGGATGTTGTTAAACAGGAAGTCCTACCAAGTAAGGAATAAACAGAGAAAATAGATTTTGATTTAAAGGATGATGAATCAGACTCTATAGAAGAACATGAATTAGAATAAAAAAATCCTCATACTTCAATATTGAGGAGATCGATTCGAGAAACAAGGCTACCAGAAAGGTATACTCCATATGATTTCCATTCAAATTTTGTTTTGTCTATTACTGATGATAATCCTAGAACTGTCAGGGAGGTAGTGGATTCAGAGGATGGAAAGCCCTGGAAAAAGGCCATGGATGAAGAAATGACAGCCTTGGATAATAATGAGGCTTGAGATCTAGTGGAGTTTCCGACTGGAAGAAATCCCATCGGCAACAAATGGGTATTTAAAAATAAGGTGAATGCAGAAGGCAAAGTGGAGAAATACAAAGCTCGACTAGTAGCAAAGGGTTATTCCCAGGTTGAGGGAATTGATTTTGGTGAGATTTTTTCTCTTGTTGCCAAGTTAACTTCTATAATACTTATGTTATCTATTGTTGCTGCATTTGATTTTGAAGCAGAACAAATGGATGTGAAGACAACATTTCGACACGGGGATCTGGAAGAAGAAATCTATGTGAAGCAACCATAAGGTTTTGTTGTGAAGGGAAAGAAGGAGTTGGTATGCAAGATGAAAAATTCCCTGTATGGTTTAAAACAATCACCAAGGATGTGGTATCAAAAATTTTATACTTATATGAGGGGACTTGGCTTCACAAGAAACAAAGAGAATCACTATGTGTATTTTAAATTAATTGGTGATCATTTGATTTATTTGGCCTTGTATGTGGATGACATGTTGCTAATAGGAAACAAGAAGGAGATTATCCATTATGTGAAAACTCATCTGTCCTCTAAATTTGACATGAAGGATCTTGGTGCTTCAAATTTCATTTTGGGTATGGAAATTAAAAGAGATTGGAAAAAGCGGAAACTCTGGTTAAATCAGAGAAAATGTGTTGAGACAATATTAGAGAGGTTTAATATTAGAAAAAGCATATTGATATTCAATATCACTTTGTGAGAGACATGGTCAAAGAAAATAAAGTGTTGTTGATGAAGATGGACACTTTGAATAATTTTGTAGATTCATTAACAAGATCTATGAGCACTGAGAAGTTCTATTGGTGTAGAGGATCCATGGGCATTGTTTCCTTGGATTATTGACTATGTAACTCTGTAATCCCCTATATGCAAAGAAAACAACAAGTGGGAGAATGTTGGGTATGTGTTATATTCTTTGCACAACTAGTCATAGTGTATGCTATGTTGTACCGGGCATGCAAGGGATTTTGAGGGGGGGTTGCAGGGGTTCGAGGGAAGAACCCCCGAGAATTTGTTTTGCCTCAGGAAACATGTCGTATTTTTGCCTCATTTTCTATGTCACCTCGATTTTCGTGTCCATTGTTGGACAGTTTTTCTGCACATGGTTTTTGTCGATTGTTTTCTATTTCCAGTTAATGAATTAGGGTTGTTGACTAATCCAGGTCATTTGGTTAGGGTTTTGGATTTCATTGGCTCCTATATGTATATTATATTGTAAGAAATGTATCACTATGAATGAATATAGAATATGTTGGTTTTCCCGGTTTGGGTTTCCAGGGGAAAAATATATGTGTAATGTGTGTATTTTCCATTGTGTATTTTATGTTCTTTTATTGAAAAAAAAATTGCAGTAAAATATTGTACAGGGTTAAAATATACACTAAGCACCAATTTAGCAAGAGACACCAATCCTTTTGTTTGAGCGACACCAACCTTCAAGTTACAATTTCTTATTTAGTACATATAAATTCTTCAAAAGATAATAATATTCACGTTACTTTCACTATGTCTTCTTGCTACTTCTTCCTTCACCAGATTTGACCAAAATTTGAATTTCCAAATGAAATTGATCGTAACTTTCCCAAAGCTTGTTGTTTTTGGCCTCTTCCCAAGAACAAACTTGTATAGCATGCCACATTTCAAAATTTTCAAATATGATTATGAAATTTTTACCTCAGGTACTACGATATGTCTTCTTAGATCCCTGGAAATTTATAGTCTGAAAAGTCCCAAAAAATAAGTTATAGAGAAAATGCCAAGTTTACCTGTTTGAAACTGGTTATAGAGCCATTCAAAAACCCTAAATTCCACAAGGTATATATCATAATTATAGTGAAATAAAGTCTGAAATTTTACCCAAGGTAGTTATGTATGTCTCCTTGGGTCCCTGAAAATTTCACAGTCCGAAAAGTCCCAGAAAATAAGTTATTGCAAAAAAACCAAACTAATATGTTTGAAACTAATTTCAGGACTATTCAGAACCCTAACTTCCATAGGGCATATCTCAGAAACTATAGTGAACCAAGATATGACATTTTAACCTCATATACCCAGAGATATTTCATTTGTATCCTTAAAACTTCACTATCTGAAACGTCCCAGCAACTAAGTTATAGCGAAAATTCCAAATTGACATGTTTGAAATTGATTTTAGGACTATTAAAAAACCCTAACTTCCACAGGGAATATCTAAGAAAATGTAGAGAACCAACATATGGAATTTTAAATACATGTACCCAGAGGTCTCTCCTCCATCTCCTCAAAATTTCATGGTTTAAAACGTCCCAAAAAATAAGCTATAGCGAAAATTCCAAATTGACATGTTTGAAATTGATTTCAGGTGCATCCAGAAACCCTAACTTCCATAGGGAATATCTTGGAAAGTATATTGAACCACCAATTTTAACCACATGTATCCAAATATCTAACCTCCGTCTCCTCAAAATTTCACAGTCTAAAACATCCAAGAAAATAAGTTATAGCGGAAATTCCAAACTAACCTATTTGAAACTGATTTCATAAGCATTCGGGAACCCTAATTTCAACGAGGAATGTCGTACAAAGTATAGAGAACCAATGTATGAAATTTTGACCACATGTACCTAGAGATATCTTCTTTGTCTCTTAAAAATTCACATTCTGAAATGTTCCATAATAAAAAATATAATATATATATATATATATATATATATATATATATATATATA
>JZKD02S1719807.1:39157-61907 GCA_000966675.3 Picea glauca
ATATATATATATATATATATATATATATATATATATATATATATATATATATATATATATAATAAAAAAAATTATCATGAAAATGCCAAGATGACCTAAAAGTGATTTCACAACTCTCTCCTTTCGGAATGATATTCAATCTTTGTTCATCCACTTCTTCAAATGTTATTACATTTTTCACACATACACTTTCTCTCAATACTTTCTCTTTTTATACTTTATCATAACCCTTCATGAAGGGACATGTTAATTCAAAAAGACACGGTGCCTATTAATTAAATAATTAATTTCCCTTTTTTATTTCACTTTTCCAAATACCACGGGCTTGCAAACCCATGGGTTTGAAAGCACCATTTGAATTTTTACTTTTTCATCTGCACCCCTTTTTTAATATACTTGTAAGCCTCTATATAAATCAATCTTGAAAATGTTGTATGTATTTGTAAATCCATAATATGAAATTAATGACAACATTAATCCTTTGACATCAATTACAATTATTCCAACATAACTGTATGATGAAAGTTTCCATCCTTCTTCTTTTCCTTCATATTGCTATATCACTGAGAATACAACGGGGGGCCAATTTCTTGGTCCCAAGTTGGCTATGGGGAAAAAAAATTCTTAGAATTTAAAGGAAACTTGGAGGCTTTAAGAAGAACATTAACATCCCATGTTTTCAGCCTTCCCTTGAGTAATTATCGGGCATCCTTCGGATGTCTATTCATCCCATCGCAAGCCTCAAGGAATGATGATTCACAACATATCCATTATTTGAAGCCTGTGATTCAACCTTGTAAGCATTCATCTCACCATAATCCCATTCAAAAGTTGATAGAGCAAGCATGTAGGGACACATCTTGGCATAACTTTGTTCCTCCCTCCCACCTTCATAAGCTTGATTCTATATATGGCTCTATTTTAATGGTTATATTGACTCACAATTATTTGGTGCTTGATTTATTTCTACTTTGGTTTGTGATTAATAGAAAAGGTCCCCCGGATGGGGTGTTAGTGCGGGCCACATGGCGGGATGAGGAGGAGAGGATAGGCCAGCACGACAGGGGACCATGTGTCGGGCTCGTGCCAAGAACCACCGCCTAATCCATGCATTTATTTTCTATTATGACATCCGTTGCACCATTAACGCTGGTGCGCTCGACTCCCATTGTTGTCTCCTCCATGGATTCTTTGTTTGCAGGCGACTTTAACCCCCGCATGTGACCTAACCATCTTATCCCTCAGCTACCCAGACCTAGCTCACTCTGGCTTCTATCCTTCATGGTGCTCACCACCTTCAGACTTCTCCAGGCTCTCCACGTCCATCCAGGACATTCTCTTCAGTTTTACCTTCCCTGCGAGCTGAGAATGTCGCGGCAAAGAGGGAGACCAAGGAGAGGATCTCCATGGCATCCTCCTCGGCCCTGTGTATCTATTTCTCCCCCTGGCTCACCCTCTACGCACTCCTCGCAGCCCGAGATGGAACCTCTCTCCTCCTCCACCCCACTTGCCTCTTGATTTGAATGTCTGGTCATCACCGATAGCTCGCTAGGATCTCTCTCACGATTTCCTGCAATTCCTCTGAATTCCCTAGCCAGCAGGCCTTCTTTTGCACTGGTAGCCTGCTCCTCCCGCCCACCCTTGGAGGTTCCACCCTTTCTTCGGAATGCCCAACACAATACGCACTCTTCCACCGACTCCATTCTTGAATCGCAGTTGCAGGACAGTCTGGCCATCCTCTATGGGTTGGTTTTTGAGCTCTGACAAGGATTGGAGGACCTTCATTTTCGATTGCAACTTTTGGATGGGAAAACCTCGACTCTCCTTCAGATCCTTTCCACCTTCCAGGGAGATTTCCACTCCACTCCAGAAGCCTCGGAAACAACAGAGATGCCCCATGCAGAGCCCATCGATAGGAATGAACAGGTGCAAAAGCCAGAAGGTGGCGACTTGGTGCAGGCCACGCACAGGGACACGGAGGTTGCGGCAGCTATGGGCTTCCACGTGCCCAATCCACCCGGAGTCACTCTGCCAGCTACCAACCTGGAAGGGGACAACTTGGATGCTGACATGCAAATGGAAGGGAAAGGGACACCCATCGAAGAGGAACCTTGGGACATGGCATACCAAGCCACCTGGCCAGGTCATTTGCCAAGTGTCTAGCCCCTCTGGGGATCTGATCTTTTTTACTAGTTTATTTTCTTAGTTGTAGCCTAGTCAGATTAGCTCTGTTTTTCTAAGACTGTTAGACTGTAAACTGCTAGACTTAGCTGGCTGGCTGAACTAGTTTCCCCTTTCTTGGGGCAGTTTGGTAACTACAGCACGGTTGTTTTCAATATTTTGTAACTATGGTCTGGATTTTGAAGGCCCTTTATATATAAAATCTCTTACTTACAAAAAAAAAATAGCAAAGGTAGAATTTTTGGAATTGATGAAATTCTAAGATGGATTCACCAGTTATATGATTATACCTAGCCTTTTAAGTTGACATGCAGCATTAGGTAGTTCATGTTGTGTGCTTGCATTGTTTTATCTTACTTGTTATTGTTCATTGTTTTACTACGCATTCATATTAGATTAGTTTATTGTTCGTGTTATAAAAAAATGATATATTGGTGAAAATGAAAAAAAAAAACCTTTCTCGCATATTTTTATATGTTATTGATCTGGTGGAGAGCATCTTCCTTATAGTACTAATGTGGCCATGTTATAATGTATCAAGAGTTTATAGTGATGCAGGTTGCAAGTCTTGGACTACCAGAGATGTTGATGTTCTCATGCACTCCATGGTGAGTACATGTCCCCATATTGGAGCCAGATGTTACCCCTTTATGCCTAGGGTTAACTACATGAGATCATGTCTCATGTCCTACAATGAAGACAGTGACCCCAATGATAATGATGATCAACATATCCACTCCTGGCAGCCCAACTACCCCTCTCAAATGCATCTTTCACTTTTGACTAGTAAATCTCATCACATCCAATCAAAACAGTCTTTGGGAGATGGTGGTCCAACATCGTCATGAGGTACATTAGTCCTTTTTTCATAGGAAGTGGTGTGCTTAATATACTAGGCATGTGAATGAATATAATTGGTCGAAGTTGTATAATGAATCATAAGCTCAAGAATTTATGTTTGTTTCCTTGTTTCACCTTGGTGACTATCATTTGCACTCTAGTCCCATGTTGTCCACCACTCAAGGAAAATAGGTATTACTAGGGGGGCCTCACAAGCGTATTGTTCCATTTCCTTTCCATACTTAACACTTACCATCCTGGAGCCTATCACAGTGTATTAAACTTTGGTAATGTGTCATGGTTCATTCTTTCATGAGAAGAGGGGATAAAAGACCAGAGGTTGATTGTAGTTGCTAGTCAAAATGATAAAGAGAGAATATTATGAAAGGAAGAAAGAAATGGGATAACAAAGACTTTTAAAATTCATTCCATACTTGAGCTCTACCCTTCCCACATTCGCCCCAGTCCCAAAGAAATGAATGCTAATGCTTGAAACCTTATAAAGGGGACTTACAAATTAAGAAGAGGACAATATAAAAGGAAGATTAATGAGTTGAAAAAATTAGTACCTAGAAAGAATTAACTCAAGAGAAAGCACACCCTCTACAAAGGCACTCACAAAGATGGACCAAATGATTCCATAATCCATGAAGTAAGCCCATCATGTTTCACTATCACACATAATATTGAAGGGTTCTTTACTTTCCTGCTTCCCTTGGGACGTATCTCTCTACTTGGGTCTTTTCTTTCCTTCTTTAGTTGGCACACCTAATAGGGTATAATGATAGTCCTCCCATACTTAAACTTGCCAACTTACATAAAATATTGAAATAATGTGAAGTTTGAAGGGAATACTTGATGTGAATTGTTTATGTGGCTTCTATGTTAAATAATAGCCTACTTTATATGATCTAAGGACTCTTATACCTTTTGAAAATTGGTCTTACTTGATTCCATAATTTGATTTGATTTGGATGCACCTGACATGGTTCTTTGAAGGACGTCCCCTGCTTTCAACTACGACATTGTACATATGTTTACAGGATATGGCACGTGTGACGTAGAGCATTGATTCATTATATGGCTTGGCATACTTTGACACAATCTCTCACATTGTATGGACCTTGGATGATGGATAGATGGGCTTGCATTTTCTAGATATGGTCATGATGGCACACATATGGGAAAGAATCCCATACTTTGGATAGTGTACCCACACCTTAATCAACAACCTGATGGAGGACGTTGCACTTGGTTTGGCTTAGACACCATGTAGAGATGAGATGCACCCTCTCTCCACCTTGGATGTTGAGCTTTTGATGTTGACGTCATGTGCTAGGGTTTGATGGATATGATGGGGTTTGCTTGCCACTTGGACACTACATGATAAGTTGATGTGTCATGGCACTATTCTACCTTACTTTCACCTTAGACAATGACACATGGCTTTGGGAGGCCCTCCTTCATCTTTTGGAAGCTTGACATCACCACACATGTGGCCTTGGGATGGCTAGTTTGCATGATTTATCATTTGTAGAGGCCATTTGAGGGGTCGGCCCCAATTGTATCATGGATTATTGTCATTTTACTTTATTATGTGGAAAAAGTGTTAGGGTTACCTTATATAAATAAGGATAGAAATCAAATCATTTTATCATCATTAAAATGCCTCACATTTGTGAGACAACTCTCATAAAATGTTCACTCGACCTCTTTATATCTCTTGGAATCTAGTGTGCACCTCTTAGAGTAAAAATCTTGTGGATGCTTTTCATTTTTTTGGATGGATGAATGTTGCAACTAGGGTTTCTCTTGCATAATGTTGCATAATGACTTAGATAGGTAATTGTTCTTCAAGTTGATGTGTTTGTTCATGGTATAATGTGATAATTACTATCTTGTTGCATGTTAATTTGTTCTAGTGAAACCCTAGGAAGGAGACATAAGGGTTTTTCTTTTTCCATACCTTTATTTGTCCAAGTTTGTGAAGGCATTTAGAGACTTATTGTTAAGGTCCAAAAGGATTTTCACCTTGGGACTAGTTTCTAGCTAGATTCAAATACCTAAGGTCCATAAGGGGTTTCACCTTAGGGTTTTGATTTTAGTCCATTTGATCCTTGAACTAGACGCTCTAGAAGAAAGAAATAACACCTTAGATCCATAAGGAGTTGCATCCTAGGGATTGTTTTCTTGTAGGTTTTGATCCTAAGATCCATAAGGGGTTGCACCTTCAGGTTCAAAGCTTCATTCTTATTAAATATATAATTCATCATTCAAAGTGTTGCTTGACTCCATTGCGCAAAGAAGTAGATGAAACTAGTCTTCTTGTTTGTAATGTTTACATTCTCAACAAATCTCAAAACCTTCACTTAAATTATCTTTATGACATCATTGGCATGCTAATTGTACCTCAACGCTTTGGAATTTCATTGGATAACTTGTTGTCATAAAGTGAATGCTACATCCATTAGGGATGCAATTTGTTGTTGCACACTACTTAATATTGTGGAAAAACATGCTCATAAAATTGGTTTAGCAATTGGATATTGTTCCCCTTGTTTTAAGCTAAATTCTAAGACTCAATTGCTAATTTTTTGGGTTGTTTTTGCCATTGTTGTTATAAAATATTCATTGTTGATATAGACCGGTTTATTGCTGCAATTTTAAAACAACAATTTGTTTTACTTGTTATCTAGTGTTTCAGGGTATTTTAAAACGTAGAGCTTCTCATCTAAAATGGGAACAGACAAGGAAAAAATTGGCCCTCCATAATAAACTTTCAAAGAAGCCTCTTTTGCAAAGGTATAACAACAACAGGACTAAAGACAACAGTGATTATGTGTTGTACAATCTCACATATGCACCTCTCACATGGTCACCTGACCTGTATGTGCAAGAGTTACTAAATTCCAAGAGGAGATTGGAGGTTTTGGAAGTCAAAGGGCATGAGAGAGACCTTCAAATCCAACTATTGACAGTAGAAAATCAGGACTTAGCAGAAAACAATAAAGTTTTAATAGATCAAGTGACACTGTTGCAAGAAGTCCTTTTGGAAGCAAAGGCTGAATGACAAGGCTTGAAGGACGCCGGACAAATCAGAGAAGATTATGTTGTGGAAATAGAGAGGGGATGAACTCTAAAACACCCAAAGCTGAGGGGAAAACATGTGAACAAGCATACATCCATGGAGTGAAAGCAAGGGATGAAGAGAAAAGAGATTTTACAAAAAATTCCAAAACTTGGGCACAAGTCATTAGCAATTATGTTCATATGGAAAAAGAAACACACAGATAGGGGGATGACATGCAAGGTAGAGAAAACAAGGAAAGACAAGGCAGATAAACAAACATAATTATCAAAGGTGTGAGAGAGTATGGAAAAAATGAGTGTACTCTCGATCTTGCAAGTGAATTTTTGAAGGACAAGTTGTTTTGGCAAGGCCAAATTTGCCAAGCATGGAGGGTAGGTAAGCCTAGGGGAAAGAGAGTTAGGCCCATAAAATTCATCATGTCAAACATGCGTGACAAGCAAATTCTCCTAGGCAAGAAGCAACTCTTGAGAGGCTCTCGCTTTTTTCTAGACGAGGATTTAACTATTAGACAACAAGAGGAAAGAAGGGAAGAGTTGTCAAAGGTTAGGGAAGCAAGGGATGAGGGAAAAAGGGCATGGTTGTTCAAAGGAAAAGTTGTTATTGCATTTTTTGGTCCTCATTCTAAAACAGAACAACAAGTTGGTAGCCAACAAGAGACAACAATTTCATTAGTAGGGAAATATGCAACAAGGTCAGTATGGACAAATAGGGGTGAAGACTCAACTCTGAGTCTTGTAGACCAAAACAAATAGCAATCAAAGTATTCCCAGGTTCCCTTAAGATTAGTTTGTTGTAATTGCAGAGGTTATCCTTGGAGGTGAGGACCTGGGTTAGGATCTATCGTGGAAGATAGAGACATAATTTGTCTATTGGAAACACATGAGCATGAAGGGTGCAAGACACCTATGTTTGAAGAGTATGTGAATATGGTAGTGTGGAACAAAGCAGCTGAAAATGGAAAAGGACACGAGGGTATCATGGTCTTAGTGAAGAAAAAAAAAGGTCATCTCATTCAGTTATAAAGAGAAGACTCAATTAAACAATTCATTTGGTTTAAATCATCAGAAAATGGTAACATCATTAGGATTGCAGCATGTTATTTTTCCCCACAAGTTTCAAAAACTTACAAAAATAGGGGGCTTGACCACAAAGACCCCTTTCCAGCCTTAAAAAATGATATTGCAATGCACTCTCAACTAAGTGAAGTCCTGATAGTGGGTGATTTCAATGCTAGGACAACATGTGAACAAGCTAGTATTCCTCATTTTAAGGAAGACTGCAACCCCATTTGGCTTACAGAAGAAAGAAATCATCAGTGGACAAGAGTTTCATAGGACAACAAAAACTGCAACTTTTTTGGAGAACAACTGCTTACTTTATGTGAGGCATTTGACTTAATCATTTGTAATGGGTTGGCTAGATGGGCAAATTCTGGCAATTTCACCTGGAATACCTACAATGGAGCAAGTGTAGTAGACTATGCAATTTTCTCACATGGCATGTGTGAGAAAATGGAGGAAGTTTTGATTGGTGAACAAATATGGGAGTTGAAATCTGATCATAAACCAATCTATTTAAGTCTAACTTGGGCTGAATAACGGTAGCATGAGAATAAAAATCAACACATTCTGCAACCTCCTTCAAAGGGCAGAATTCTATTGACTCGACAAAATTGTAACACCTTCAAGATAACACTAAAGAGACTATTTAACAAGGATAAAATTCTGTCCCAGGGCCTTCATAGCCATGAGCTAACAAATTTAATCCAAAATGCACTTACAGAATCCAAGAGAAAAAATAGGAAATCTAAAACAAACCGTTTTCCGGTTAATATTTGGTTTGATGAGGAATGAAAAATAGCATAGAAAACCTTGAAAGAGTCAAGCCAGAAAAAAATAAATATAAAAGCTTACAAACAAATTGTAAGAAAGAAAAAAGTTGATTTCAAGATCTCAAAGAGGGAGGAACTAATCTTCTTGGGGAAAAATAACCCCGAGTTATTTTGGAAGGAACTTCAAACAAGAAAGAAACAAACTGAAAATAATATCACAGCCTATCAATGGTTCGAGTATGCAAAGCTGCTTTATGAGCAAGATCCTAAGGTGGACCTCTCTCCCTTGGTCAACACTAATACGAAGCTCTTCACCATGCAAGAGATTGAGGTGGGCATAAAAAAGTTGGGTGTCGGAAAAACAAAAGATTTAGTTGAACTCCAAGCAGAATATCTAAAGTGGGGTTAAAAAACTCTTGGTCCTCACATTATGAAAATTTTCAACAACATCGTTCAGCAGGGATTCCCTACAGAGTGGATAACGAGACTAGCAATATCGTTTTTCAAGAGTGGGGATGTCAACAATCCATCCAACTATAGGACCATAATGATAAAGCCCTTGTTTGCAAAGTTATTTGGAAGTATGCTAGAAAATAGAATCAACAAGTGGGTGGAAGAAGGGGATAAGTGAGCTAAAGGGCAAGCAGGGTTCAGACCTAAACACTCAACGATTGATCACAGTATAACTCTAAGGCACATCATTGAAAAAGTGTGGGAGAAAAAAAAGGAATCCTTTTGTTGCTTTGTCGATTTCAAAAAATCTTTTGACAAGGTCCCTAGAGAAAAGATTTGGCATAGAATGGAGGAACTTGGGGTTCCTATACATCTTAGAGTAGTTGTCCATAGGCTATATGAGGAGGTTAAAGTCAAAATCAAAACGTCAATTGGTATCTCCAAAAATTTTAGGAGCGATATCAGGGTCAAGCAAGGTTGTCCATTGTCCCCTACCCTTTTTGGTTTATATATAGACAAACTTGAAGAGTGGTTAAACTCACAGGAGGGTGATGATGCTCTTTTGGGTGATTTTGTGATAAGGATTCTTTTGTATGCAGATGACCTTATTTTGATTGCTAAATCCACTCTTGGGTTGTAAGAACACTTAATTTCCCTTGAACACTTTTGTAGTACAGTGGGGATGCAAGTCAATACTAGCAAGATGAAAGTGATGATTTTTTCTAGCAAAAGAAAACATAAGCAACATACGTTCTACTTTGAAGGCAACACTCTTGAAGAAGTGGCAAATTACAAATACCTCATAATTGACTTCAACAAAAATCTAAGTTGGGAAGGTTGTAGAAAGAAAAGAACTTTGGGAGGTTGGAAAGCGTTCTATGCTTTTCAAAATAGGTGTAGAGAAGCAGAGCTATGGGATTGGAAGACTATGAAAACTCTCTTTGGGATTTTAGTGATCCCGGTGGTTCTATATGGTTGTGAAGTGTGGGCCAGCAACACATCTGACTTACAGTGGAAGCAGATTGAGAAGATTAAAAAACGCTTGATCACAAACAAGTTTAAAATTAAAAATTCATTCCCTTATGATATCATGCTGAGTGAAATGGGGGCTACTCCTATTGAAGCAATTGCTATGGTGCGTCTCATAAGATATCAAAAAAAAAATGAGAAAATGGAAGACAGTCAGTGGCCTAAGGTCGTCTTCAATGACATATTGTGCAAAAGAAAGAAGACGTGGATGCAACAAAATATTAAATGGCTTAATAAATGGGATATCCACTTGAACAGGTGCCCTACTAATAATAAAAAGATAAAGGCTTTTGTTATTGATAGGTTCCACAAGTGAACTTGCGATAAAGGGTTCGAGAGAAAGAAAGAGTATTATATTGAAGAGTTTAACCCCACATACAATCATCATCAAAAACCGTACATAGGTGTCAATATATCTTGGAGAGCCAAAATGCTTATTGCCCAATTAATAACCAATTCCCATCAACTCTGTTGTGAAACTGGGCATTGGAAAAGACCAAAAGAAGCTTGGGAAGAAAGGGTGTGTGTGTTCTACACCTCCAGAAAAGTGGAAACAGAAAAACATTTCATTTTAGAGTGTGAAGCCTTCAAAGACAGTAGGGACAACTATATAAGTATCTTGACAGCTAGCTCTTGGAATAACTTATTCAGCGAGCAGACAGTGGAGAAATTGGGGGAGCTCATCATCAAGTTGAGCAGGAAAAGGGCTGAATTGCATAAATCAATGTGTGAGGTGGTCTGTCCCATAGGCTATTGTTAGCCTCGTGGATGTTAAAATCATTTTCTTTCGTTCTTTCCCCGATGGACTCTTCTCGATATAGTGCTCCCCAATAGACTTACCCCAATGGACGATCCTCGATAGAATGTTTCCCGACAAAGGGTACTATGATGGAACATAACCCTGATACTCATTGGCCCAATGATTTATATCGTATTCTCTCTCATCGACTTTTCTACGATGGATATTCTTCCCGATAGACTATAATTGATGGAGCATACCCCCAATAGATTTTTCTTGATACTCGTCGGCCAGATGCTTTGTATCATGTTTTCACAATCAACATTCATAGTGATAATCTCAATATAACTCATCTCGATGGCATTAAGTGCCTCTATACTTCCCCTGCCCATTATAATTTTCGAATTCAAATGCATTAATGGCAAGGCAAGGAGTAGGAAGATTTATTGTTAAAACTAATTTCACGCTTTTTTATTATCACATTTTAATTTGAGTGGAGTAAAGAATTAAATAGTGTTTCTTCGAATCATCTTCCAAACAATTGAGAGCTCTTTAACTGGGATTGCTCTGGGTGTAGGTAGATAGAGTTGTTAGTTGTTTATTTTATGCTATTCCATGTTATTTTGAGTATAACAGGAAATTTTGCCTCCTTTACAAGACCATTAATATTGTTTTAATTTTGCAGGATTTCAAGGGTAAAGATGAAAAAAATGTAGGTTTGGAGGGGAAAACCTCTTACTAAAGAAGAAGTTGTCTAGGGAAAAGATTATAAGGCCTTATTGATGACTTGCACCAACCACTTCATTGGATTTAAAGGATGCCCCACCTGGAACGAGATGTATAGAATGTTCATCAACGAAGATTTCCCAAAGGAAGACGAAGGCCCCACGGTTTATCAGAATATTAAAAAGAGCGGGTTATATGAAATAGCAACCAGACCTGGTATATTTCCCTAAAAAGATGTTGTGAGATCGATTTACTCACACTTGGAACCAAATTTGTCTTCCATTATCAATTATGTCAAAATCCCTATTGTTTCATTAAGGCCAGACGATATGCACATTATGTATAAGTTGCCAAAGCCCAATGCATCCTTAAACAAATAGTTATTGGATGCATTTAGTGATGAGAAACCCAGTCTAGTTGATATGATTAGAGATTGGTGGGGTGATTATAAACCTTTTGCGGAAAAATCTAGCATATTGTACCAAATACATTATTTCAAAGAACCATATCGACTTCTAGCAAGAATGATATGCAGGTTGTATGGTGAATAAGGGTGTACCCACTTCAATCTTGAGTGGGTTCCATTGGCGCACTATGTAGCTGAAGTAGGTCAAGTGTTCAACTCGGCCTAGATATTGTCTATCAACATCTGCAAAGCAATCAAAGAAGCTCCAACAAGCAAAAAACCAGGTTTTTACATGTTTTCCTACTTAGTTGATGTTGTATGTTCATCAATGCCGTTTCCTTTAATTGGTTGGATTCCAAACTATGGGAATGCAACTTCAAAAGGCATTTCTATGAGATTTGTGATAATTTCATGGCACCTATTTAATTGACCATTCACAAGACTGTCAAAGGAAGAAATAGAATCCCTAAATGATATAGGAGATTGGTAACATGGAAAAATACTACACCTATGTCAAGATATTTGGGTGCACCTTTGCACCACATCTGCTACCAAAATATGTCCCTAATAGGATGCTTGTCAGGGAAATTGCATATTAGATAGTTGAGAAAGGAATAGCCTCTTTTTTGTCTGCACAAGCAAAGAAGGCATGGCCAAGATTCCCTATTAAAGTAGAAACCTTTTCACTAATGAATGTTCCTTATGCAAGGAAAGAGGCCATAACTCTCAAGGATCTCACTCTGTGCACAGTAGAAGCTAGAAGACATGACCTAAGGGGGGTTGTAGAAAACCATGTCAAAGATATAGGATTGACTCCATGTTTTAGGCATGATCCTAATGATTTTGATATAATTTTTCAAGGAGCCATGTCATTTGAGCAAGCGTTGACCAACATATAGGATAACAAAGAATGAGAAAGACTAAAAATTGATAAAGAATAAAGAAGAAGAATAGTCAGTGCCCAAAGAAAATAGTTTTTGGAAAGGGAGAAACAGAAAGATGAAGCAACTAGAAAAGTTGAAGAAGAAAAGAAAAGTGAAGAAGAAGAAGTACGTAAGAAAGCAGAAGAAGTAAAGAAGAAGAAATAAGAGGAGGAAAAAAAGAAAATAGAAGAAGAGGCAAAGAAAAAGAAAGGAAAAGAGAGGAAGAAAATAAAAGAGTTTAGAATAAAAAGAAAGAGGAGGAAGCAGTTGAAGTTGAAAGACTTAGAAAATTGCAAGAAGCTAAAGATAAATGATTTGTGGAAATTGTTCCTTCACCAAGGAAAGGAACTAGCTTAGGCACAACATAGGGGCTTACCTTGTTGAACTCCCCCTTCAATCTGATAACTCCACTCAACACCATACCTGCTGGTTTACATTACTCTTCTTCACAAATAGTAGACATTGTTGATATTGTGGTATCCCTAGGGGATTATTTCTTTAGCAAATCTCGTAGGGTATTACCAAAAGGGATTCAAAGAGGAAAAAGATTGGAGAGACCCCTAGTGACCAATCATTGGACCAAATGATTGTATGGAGTCTGGGAAAAAAGATCCTCAAGAGAATGTAGTAGACACAACCTCTGCTTTGAGTGCATTTGCAAGTGCAAATTCCATTATTGTAAATGAATTAAATATTATCGTGGATGCCTACAAAACAAGGGTATTAGTTCTAGAAGACCAGTTGAATCAACAAAATACTTAGATGGAAAATGAATCAAAACAACAAGAAAATGAGAAAGATCAACAACACAAAGTTGAAATAGAGGCCCTAAAGAGAGAAAATTTACAAGAAGTGGAAAGAATGAGAATAGAGTGCTGAGAGAAAACCAATATCTCTGAGTAGCAGAGGTTGAAAATTATAGAATATGGAAGAAAAGTGCAAAATATCGAAGCTAAATTAAAAGAGAGACATAAGACAATAAGTTCCCTAGAGGTTGTGAAGGAAGAAGCCAAGATAGCAAATGAAGATCTAAGAGGAGCAAAAACATGATTTTGCACTAAGTTGGATGAAATCCAACAATGTCACGGTGATCTAATGAAGTTGTTTGGTCAGGTAGAAATGCAATCGGACCAAAGAATAGTTGCCCATGAATATTTTGATGAGGTGGTAGATTGGAAAAATCCACACATAGAGACCCCTTCAAATCTCCCAAGATTTTATCATAGGGAAAGGTGGAAAACCAAATTACTATTGGATATATGGAAGACCTCTTGTGAGGATGTTGAGAAAACTATCTGGATCACAACCAAAGCTTGTTTTAGGCTATAGAATTCAACTGATGACATTTTAGAGCAATTTGGCATGCCAACAATAGATGAATTAGACCAGGTAGTGCCCAACAAGCTATGGATGGCAAAAGTGGAATAGAGAAGAGACGAAAACAAACAAGCCATTAGGCAGACCAACGAAATAAATGAGGATGTTTTGAACAACTTCTTGAAAAGACAGATAAATCTTGCCACTATATCTTATGCATGCATTTAGAAAATCCATAAGGAATTGAAATGAGGTGTGGCAGAGAAGATTTATGATGGAAAGATACAAATAGAAAAGATGCAATATGGGCATATTAAAGAAATCTCCAAAGCCCGTGATTTATGGATGGCTTATAGAAGAGGTTTAACTCCAAAGAAGTCTTTATATTTGTTTTGTAAGTTGTAGAATTGTTTTGAAAAATCCCCATTTTGTAATGAAAATGACAAGTCCCAAAATGCAAGAAAAGGAAAAAAGAATGAAATTAAAATGAGTGTAATTTCTATGGGTGTAATTACCGGAATCGAAAAAGGCTAATTTCATTCTATAAAAGAGAGTTCTTGTGGCAGAAAGAAGACTTTTGGTCAGATATGCCATTGTAATATTCTTATTGCATTGAATAAAGGATAGAACGACTATTTTTGTGGCCATGAATCGTATTCAATTGTGATATGATATTTTTCTGCGTTTCCAGTTGATGTTCATTAGTTATATGAATGCTCATGCATATGAATTTTTTGTGTGTATATTTTTTAATACAACTAATGGTTTCATGGTTGTTATCAGGTGCAATGGCAATGTTTCATTGTTAGTTAATGGATTTGCATTCATTGTCCCTGTCTCATTGTTGGCTTAACCTATCACTGATTATGTGAATTCTTTCCAATGATTGTAATATATTTCAAGTTGCCTCTGACCCTTTTGTGTATATTGTTTAATACAATTGATGATTTCATGGTTGTTATCAGGTGCAATGGCAATGTTTCATTGTTAGTTAATGGATTTTCATTCATTGTCTCTGTCTCATTGTTGGCTTAACCTATTACTGATTATGTGAATTCTTTCCAATGATTGTAATATATTTCAAGTTGCCTCTAACCCTTTTAGACTAGCTCATGATCAAGATATTTTAGATTAGTAGTTAAATAGGATAACACGGATTTCATTTTCATAGATTAGATTTAGAAGTAGAATAATTATCAAAGTAGATTTGATTTCCTTCTTTGCTATTAAAAATATCAGTGGCAACCAGACCCACATATTAGTTAGAGTCTTCTATCCCAAACGAGAGTGAGTCTAGTTGGGACTCGCCATCAAGAATTCTCCCTTACTGATTGACATAGGCCATTTTGGCCCATCAATAGATCTGAGATACCATCTTTTACTGAAACCCAAGGCCCCATAAAAAATTTTATTAGTATTTGTTATGTGTATTAAAGAGCCTTTCTCTTTGAGCTTACAAACTAAATGTTCAACTTGGGGATATTCTTAGTGTGTTTGATGAATTTGGATAAAAATTCAAATAACCTAGGGAGATTTGTTGAGGTTACACCCAGACTTTGAAAGCCCTCAATCAATAGATCTATAGCTAGCATTGTTTCCATGATTATTTTAGCAATCGACTTTGATCTGGATGGCCTAGGGTGAATGGGGGACACTGCAAAAGATCTCATATATGATGGACAAAGCAAAACCAAGGGTTTTACAGGCATCCACCAACACTATCCTCACATATTTCCTTAGGGAAGCAATCCTTGAATTGGCATTGTTAAGATCAAAGCAATGATTAATGGTAGCTACAAATCCTCAGATGCAATATATTCCATACTAAACAGTGTTCATGTCAAATTTCTCACTTATCATTGGTGGAAGCTAGGGATAGGAACCCTAGCCACACTATGAGGTGAACTCCATTTCAAATAACAACTTGTGCACGTGTTATTACATTTAGAACATTCAAATTTATTTAGTGACTAGGAACACTACACATAAGAAGATTTAAAATGTGGTCAATAGAGCATGAGAGACTTCCACATATTGTCCTTGTGTTTTGGCCAAGTAAGATCATTGATAGCATTGAATTCATCCAAAATACCCTTGAAAAATTAATGTATCCACCAACAATAGTCTTACCCTTGGGTAAGGGAACCAATCCCCAAGTTTGAGACTTGATCAGGGCATCATACTTAGCAAACATGGTTTCCTTCCATTTAGGTGATTCTTTGGCCTCATTATAAGTATTGGGATCTCCCTCATCATCCACCTTGGTGAGAATGACTTATGGAGTAGGAGACTTATAGAGAGGTCATAGTTCTCATTTAGTGGGAAAAAATTGTTAGAGTCCTTAAGAGTGGATATGGACCACTTAGGCAATGGTATTCATTGAGTTGGAGAAATAAGAGTTGAACTATCATTTTCTACATTATGGATTTTCTCAGCTACTGGAGGATAAATGTTGGATGGAGCATTTCATATATAAAAAGGTACCTCTGCAAGCTATCTTGACAAGTCATTAGTAAGGTCCTCATAATCATTATTTGTTTTCCCAATCCCTGTAGAAGAAGTGTTTTAGGAAGCACTAATAAGAGGGTGGTTTTCATCAAGGTGTGTAGAAGAGAGATCCACTTAAACACGTTGAGAATCATCTATAGGTAAATTTTTTGCAAGAAGAAATGGAAAAGATCTTAGTAGACCAAGAGTAAGAACTTAATCCAAGACAACATCTCTACATTCAATCACTTTGTGAGTGGAAGGGACATATAAACTATATGATTCAAAAACTTCACTGTAACTCACTAGATTGTAGTGTTGATTTTTAGGCTCCATTTTTTCTCTTTTTGCATACCTTGAACAAACAAGTAGATGTTTGACTAATGATGTGGGTTTCGCAAAACACTGCTTTCCCTTGGAAGCTCCATTTGTTTAGAGTGAAGCATACATAAAGCCATTTTTATAATATCTCTATTCCTTCAATTCACTACTTTATCTAACTGTGGAACAATTCTCTGCCAAGAGATGTTGTGAAATTTGAAAAATGTTTGGATATTGCCATTGATATGTTCTCCTCCATGATTATTGTTGATACACTTAATTTTTCTCACTTTTGGTTTTCCACTAACAATTCAAATTCTTTGAATTTACCAAAAACTTAATCCTTTGATTGAATGATGTATATCCAAAGGAACAAAAATAAATCATCAATGAAAGTGGGGAAGTACTTAGATACCCCAAGAGGAGTGGTCATAGGCCCACAAGTATCACTATGAACCAACTCAACAGGTAAAGTGGCTCGCTAATTCCTTACGCAAGAACTCTTAATGGTGCTTTCCTAAGATACATCATTCACATACACCACTGGGTGGTTCAATCTGTGGAAGATTATTAGTCATCTATAGAGAATTCATATGTCACAAAGACCCAAAGTTTGTATGCCCCAAACATTGATGCCATGACATGTTGGTGTTGTTGGCATTGACCACCATAGCAACAAATCCTTCTCATATTGAGGAAGGAGTTGGAGACTTCCCTAACTTGTACAAATGATCAGATTCATCACAATACTCGGAGGAAACGACTTTAAAACCATCATCTATGTAATGTATAACCCATCTCTCTATCCAAAATTCCACCCTTTTGTTGGTGTGAGTGATGTAGTAAATAGAAAGATGATTGGGTCCAACTCCTAGAACATGAAGGACTTCTCCAAACTTAGCAGTCTCAATGATGACATCTCCACACCTTGAAACTGATAGGGTGGAGTTATCGCAAATGATCACTTTCCCTCCATTTCCTTGTTGTCGGTAATATGAGAGGAAGTGTTGATGTTTGGTCATATGTATGGTAACTCTAGAGTAAGCGATCCATTCCTATGAAGTGGAGAAGATCCAAAATGCACAATACATTACCAAATGTGCATTATACGATGAGTCCATTAGGTTCATCTTGCTTTTATAGACCCAAGAAAAGAAAGGTACCGATGTTTTCCAAAAATCTACAAAAAAAGAGGAGTGTGATAGCTATAAAAGAGGTTTTAAACCCTACGAAGGTACCAATAACTTCCAGAAACAAATCCACAACAAAAGAGGAGTGTGCTTACTGTAAAAGAGGATTTTAAATCCTAAAAAGGTACCATCAACTTCTGGAAAAAAAAATATGCAACAAAAGAAGAGAGTGCATTGGCTGTAAAAGAGGGTTTTGAACCATTATACCCCTTTAAAAATGATCCAAAAATCCCTTGTTCCATAACCCTTAGGGCCATGCCACTAGCCTAAAATCTTTGGATCAGCTAGGAAAAAAGAGTGAAAAAAATGATCTTGAAAGCTTGGTTCCACAGTCACAAAACAACAGTGATGCCACCAACCAAAAGCCTTATATCAGCCACTAAATTGAGTGAATGCAGTTCACACCCACTCTGAAACTATGTTGAGATTCACAAGTATTAGCAAGGGAATTTAATGGAACCAAAACCTACCCCAATTCCACAATAAATAAAGAGATAAATAGCACTAGGGAAGCCAAGAAAGGTACAACCTGAGAGATATAAATACACCATAGTGTTACCCCCTCTCGCCTAGGAGTAACTAGAGGAGATCATGTCTTATGGTCTGCAATAAAGACAATGATCCCGATGATGATGATCGATATGTCCACATAGAGCGGCCCAAAAACCCCCCTTAGATGTCTCTTTCTTCATCAACATGGCTCATCACACTCAATCAACAAGGCTCATTGGGAGATGGTGTTCCATCACATTATTGGGTACACTAGTCCTTGTTTCATATAAAGTGTCATATTTAATACAATGGGCATTTGAGTAATGATGATAGGTTGAAGTTGGATAATGAATCATAAGCTCATAAGTTATGTTTTTTCCTTGTTTCACCTTGGTGGCCATCCTAGGCATCCTAGTCTCGTGTTATCACACTTGGTAAAAGGGGTTCTACTAGTGGTTCCTTGAAAGGGGTAGTGTACTATTCTCGATCCATTAGGGGCACTTTGAGGTCTAAAATGGGCCTCCTAAGAGATATAATAAAAAATTATGAATTAGTCAATTTTGTGGGTAAGGTATATTTACAACTCACCTCTTGCACTACTATCTATGTAACTATGATTAAATTAAATTGAAAATATGTCTAGAAATAAAACTAATAACAAAATCACCTATTGATGTAACTAGAAATAAAAGTACTTTTGAATTTATGAATTACTACTAGAAATAAAAGTACTTTTGAATTTATGAATTACTACTAGAAATAAAAGTACTTTTGAATTTATGAATTACTATAGTAATGTACTACCTTTTCAATATAACAAATGTGATGAATTATACATTCATTTTTTAAATAGGGGAATATAAAGTGTGATTAATTAAAAAATGAATATATAAATTATATTCACAAAACTCAAACTAATTATGAATACTTGCATATGTTATAAATTGCATATTTATATATTAATTTAATTAATATATGAATATGTGATAATTATGAATACATGGCTTCACGTATCCATATATTAGTATTAATTAATATAAATGTAGTTCCCACATTACTAATATATGTGGATATTTATATATTAATTAAACTAATATATAGATACTCATATTAATTTAAGTAACATATATAGTAGTATGTAATTGAAATAACCATGTACTCCATATATTATCTTAACTAATATATGGAGTACGCACTTCATATATTAGTTAATCTAATATAATATAGGACCTGTTATAGTAGGATTTGTACTTGTGCAAAGCCCACCACAAGATCCCCAAATCTTGGATAACTATGGAAGAATCTACCATTATCACCTATGCAGAGACTTCCATCGTTTTCATGATGGAAGAGGTCCACCACAAGGGAGGATTCCTTGGTGACTTCAAAGGATCAAAGTAACAATTTTAGTAGCAAAGCCTACCACCCCCTATCTTGATAATCAAATGTTTGGTCCAGGTCAGGGAAAGAGAGGAAGTTTGAAGATAATTTGGTACCTTCCCGAAACAAAAACATTTTGCAGCATATATATAATAATTTCCAAGCTAGAGTATGCAATAAAGACCTCTTTTAGACACTAGACAAGTTATATTGTTATGGTTGTTGCAAATTGCAACAATTAACTAATCATACAACAACAACGAGTAATTTGTAACAACAACAATAATAAATGCTCAGAAATACCACAATTTACCATGAAAATTAAGCATACAACCAATAGAACATTATCCAATTGTTAGAGGTAATTTATGAATGAGTTAAGCCACATTTAGATGAGTGTATGCAACAATCTAATGTGTTTTCAAATGGTTGTAGCAAACTTTTATAACAACAACAAGAAATTTAATGAATTTATCAGGGTTAGAGTTAATATAGTTAGTAGAATGCTTGAGTGTTTTGAGAGAGAGGTTAATCAATCAATTCACCATAAGAGTACTTTGAGATTAGTGCCTTTCTAGGGTTATGGAGTCTTCCAATGCAACCAAGCTTGAATGTTGATCTACTTGAAACCAAAAGGTAGGATCTAAACGCTAAGGTGCAAGCACATTTGGGCCTTAAGATTTATATCTTTAGGAGAAGGAAATCTAGGGTGAAAGCGCATTTGAACCCTAGAAATCTTTCCTCCTCTCTTGTAGTTTCAACTAAGTCAAAGATCAATTATGTAGGGATAAAATCCTAAAGTACTAACACTTTAGAGCTTTAGGGTTCTAACCCTAGCAAGGACAATTAACCAATTTTAGACAAATATAACCTTGTGAGAGGAATAAACACTTATGTTCCTCTCTTAGGGTTTCAATAAACAAGACTTATTGCAAAACAATATCAATTTCATCATAAACATTAATAGCATAAACAAGAATTGCAAAAATTTACTTACTTCATCCAGGAAACCAAGAGAATTTCACCCTAATTGCAGAAATATCCATCCAAAATAAATAAAATAACCATCCATAAAAGATCCTTCCAAGCATAGTGCATGAGAGAGAATGAGCTAGTAACCCTTAAGGGCTGTAAATTTCAGAAGTAGTGCCTTACAAAGGTGAGGAATCATGATCCTAAATATGAAAGTGAGGCTTGCCTTCTTATATGAGGCCTAGCACCTCACTTTTCTCCACAAACATAACATAACAATGTCTTAAGAGGGGCGAACCCCTCATTTGAACTTTACAAATGCTCAAAGTGAAAAAACCAAATCATAATAGCCACACATGTGAAACGTCAAGCCCTATTGGGAAAGAGGGAGTCCTCCAAAGGACACATGGCATCAATCCGGGGCAAGGTGGGAGCAAGTGATGTCTCTTCACACCCAAAGTCATGCCATGCATCATCAGTACTCCATGTGTGCATCAAACCCTAGTTGTGACATACCCTAGAATATGCCATCATCATCATAATAGAGCCAACATCCATGATCTAAGTGTTGCGTCCAGGCCTTGGGGAGCCACATCTCGTCTTTGCATTGTTTGTTGCTGCAACGTCTCTGATACTGGTGCAAAATAAGTCCTAGGCTACTCTTCCCAGCCTATGGGGTTTCCATCCCATCTGTGTGCCATCATAATTGAATCTGCTCCTACCAAGCCTATTTGTCCATCGTTCAAGGTTCTAAGGATGTGAGAGTTGATGCTAAAGGTGGTGAGTCACTGGATGATCCACTACACTCCATCACACATGCCAAGGTCCTGTAAATAAAGACAAAACGTCCTGGGTACAAGCCCAGAATGTCCCTCGAGGAACCATGTCAGGGCCATCCAAAACAAATCAAAGGATAAAAAATGGTTAGCCAAAGTTCATAAGAAACATTAGTCCTTAAAGCATGCAAAGTAAGATGTAACTTAAGACATAAGTCATATAAGACATTTCACCTCAATATCCCCTTCTAATATCACACCAGCTCAAGACCCCATGTGAGTTGACAGGTTTAAGTATGGGAGGGCCTTCATCAAACCCTATTAGGTGTGCCACCTAGACAGGAAATAAAATAACCCAAGTAGAAGGATAGGTCTCGAGAGTGACAGGGAAAGTAAAAATCCTTAAAGAGTAAGTGTGATAATGATATGGTTTTTAGGGCTTACTTCATGGTTCATGGTGTCATTAAATCCATTTTTATTAGTGCCTCTGTGGAGAGTGCACTTGCTTTTGAGTTACCCCATATTTACGCATTATTTTTTCCAAACCCCTTTATCAACCATCTTTCTAGTTCACTTTATCATATTTGAAAGTCCCCTTTTATAAGGTTTCAAGCTTTAACATTGCTTTTTAGGACCGAGGTGAGCACTAAAAGAGTAGAGCTCAAGTTTGGATTGGATTTTCTTAGTCCTTTTTTACTATCATTCCTTTCTTTCTTTAACATCATTTTCTTATTCTTTTATTAGCAGTTGTGAATCAACCTATGGGCCTTCAACCCCTCTTCTCATTAGAGAATGGGCCATGGCCCATTGCCAAAGTTTAGTACACTATGAAAGGATCCATGATGGAAAGTGTACGTATGGTGGGGAACGAAACGTTACTTTTGTGGGGCTCCCGTAGTAGTACCAATTTTTCCTAGGTGGTGACAACACATGACTAGGGCATAGAAGTTGACCACCAAGGTTGAACAAGACAACTAACACAATTTCTCAAACCAGTGATCCATTATCTAACTTCAACCAAAGATCCTCATCCACATGCCTGACAAATTAGGCACAACATTTTGCATGAAAGAAAGACTAGCATACCTCATGGTGATGATGGCTTACCATCTCCCATGCTCTGGGTTGCCTAGATGTGATGAGCCTTGGTTAACCTCTAGTTGTAAAGGTGAATGAGGGGGGTTGTTGGGCTGCCATCTTAAGACATGTTGATCATCATCATGGTTGAGATCATGTTCTCCATTGCGGGCTATGAGACATGATCTCATCTAGTTACTCCCAACCCATGTACTTACCCATATATTAGTCAAGTTAATATAATATATGAGATAGTTTTTAAATTAAATAAAACAATCCATAATTCACACACACACACACTAATGTGAAAATTCAAACCATGTGTCCCATGTAATATGAATACCCTATATATTAGCTTGGTTAATATATGGGGTACATGGTATATCACGTACCCCATATATTGACCAAGCTAATATATGGGGTATTCATGTTATGGCAGTCATATTACGTGTGATACGTGGGTTGAGTTTTCACATTAGTATATGTATATTATTTTGAATATATATATATATATATATA
>JZKD02S1719818.1:0-10954 GCA_000966675.3 Picea glauca
ATGGGTCATATCTTAATTAAATTCACTAAGAAGGTCATAATGGGCATATTACTTGGAGAAACCTCTTAGTGTAATAGCTCATCAGAATCGGGAGGAAGAGCATTACAAGATAAGACGATGAGAAGTGACTTTCAGTGGCCGGAGAAGCCATCAGGATGGATAAATCACTTTTTAGAGGCAAAATGGTTAATTAATTAATGAATTAATTAAGTGATTTAATCAAGGAATACTAAAATAAAGTAAAAGTCACATGGAGGGAAAAGGTCAACAACGAATAAGGGTTTCGGGAAGCTATAAAGGAAGGGTAAAGCAACCTAATTCATTATGCATTGTTATGATTTGATGTTGAGAGTTCCCAGAGGAGGAAGAGATTCGACTTCTATTGTTTTGTGGATTTCTAGAGGAAACCACCACCATTGATCGGTTTCAGTGTTGAGAAACACACCCTAGTCCATCGGAGATACCATCCAGGTATTTCACCGTGATATTCAAGAGTATCCAGTTACAGTGTGCGCAGCTTAGCCAATGAGGGCACAAATCAGATTGAGGGTTTGTGGAGCTGCACGAGGGCAATGCTCAGATTGTAGTTTCCTTCCGACCCAGTTGAGATCTAGCCAGGGCGCTTAGTTTGAGCTAATTTCCATCAAATTCTGATGGTGGAATCCTTCAGAGCGTATCATCCAGCCATTTAGGGAGCAACTCTTTCAAACGGACATTTGGGGTTGCTAGCGGAGCATCAGAGCAGATCCGGGGAAACCCCTCCGACCCAGTTCCGCATTGGGTGAGGCGATCGTTTCGAGTCCTATAGCAGTTGATTCTGTTGGTGGAATCATTTGGGGCGCATCCAGGGTCCCAGGAGGCGTGCAAACCCCCAGGGATCGAGATCCAGTGTGTCAGAGATCAGATCTGTCTTCCGACACTCATCAGTATCATTCCAGAGGCCAGGGCGCTTTTATTGGGACAGATTCCAGCTCATTCTGGAGGGTATAACCTTCCGGATGAGTTTTCCAGCTTGTAGCAATTACCGCATTTCTCCGGGATCGCCTATTTTTGTCGATCTATCCGTGCATGCATCAGATCTACCTTCATATTTTGATCACCGGTATTTTTATGTTATTTGCTTGTATTCCAGTGACGATCCATGCGATCTAACTGACAACTATATTCTATATTTCCAGTATATCATTGTGTTTCCATGCTTGAGTCTCATAATACATATTATTGGGCGATTGATGTTCTTTATTTCCGCATGCATCATCTATATACTGTTTAAACCATAATATACAACATGCACATGCAATAACCATAAACATGTCAAGCACACAACTAAAACGCATCCAGAAACCCCCAGAGTATCAGATCTGCAGATAAAACGCATTCAGAAACCCCCAGTGTATCAGATTTGCGAGACAGAACCCTAGATCCGTAGTAAAAATCTTGATCAACGGCATCAGGGATATTTCAAGTTCCAGGACGATCGAGATTGTGGTTTCTCTGTCCAGCAAGATTTCCTCCCTCCCACCCATCTCCATGAGTTTTATTTCATGATTGATTATATGTCTATTTATGCTCATGATTACTATGTGCTAGACATATCTTTATTGTTCCACATGATTAAGCACAGGGTGGGATGTCTTTATTAGATGATCAGGTGGTTGCATTGGTTGTACGATTTCACCTGACACCTTCGGGACTTGATCTTCAGGGCCCCAAGGCCCTAGGTAAGTAGGTAAGTCATTTTGATTCCCTACATTTGCATTTTGATTGCTCATATTAGTTTAGATGCATTTCATTTTTATTTTTCTCTACTTGCATATTGATTTCATGCTTAGCTTAGAATTTATTTAAAAAATGTCAAAATTTTCTTTTTCTAGCTTAGAAATGTCAAAATTTTCTTTTTCTAGCGTAGTTGGTTTTGATTATGATCATATGAGAACAAGGATGAGTAGGCCATCCTGCACTTGACAGTTTGATGTTTCCTTGCATGCACCGGTCTACCATGAGATGTTGCGGTTCTCATGCACTCTACGGCGAGCACATGTCCCCAAGCAGGAGCCAGATGTTATCCCCATTTTGTGGATAACTAAGGAGATCGTGTCTCGAGGCCCTCAGGTTCCAGATATGGAGTGTCGAGAGACCACATGACCAACAATACCCTTTTACACAGATGGAACACCAACTCACCACCACAAATGGTCACAGTTTTGCATATGGCATCCACCACACCAGCTGGCTTCTGGATCGCAGTGGGCCTTGCTCCATGAGGTACAAGTCCGTATTATGGTGAGCATTATTTCAATATTTAAGCCTGTTTACCACCTATTTCGACTAGGGGTTCAACTCCATGTGCCATGAAGCTATGTACCTGATGGTGCAACAAAGTTGAAGACTAACTGGTTCTACAAGGAAATTTTGGCCTCCGCACTTTCTTTTGTAACTGGAATTTCCTCTCCCCTGCGTGGGATAATAATGTAATGGGTTAGCATGGATCATATTGTAGGTTAGTTGCCTAGGAATTTATCATTAGGGAAGTCCTTTCATCAAGTGTTTTTTTTCCTTAGGTATTTAATTTGGCCTAACTAGCCTTTGTAATTAACCTTGAGTTTTTCCTCCCACAATAATCCTCCAAAGTGGTGAAAGGTGTTCTAATGTTCGATCCCAATGGGTGACTAGGATCTAGAAATATTTTAAATGACCATGCTAGACATCTCCTAGAGTCTTGCGGAATTCCGTCGAGTCTAAGTAGTTTTTTCTAATTTTTTAAAATTACCCAGTTAATGGTAATTTTAATTAAATTTGATGTAAAATGTAAAAATTAGGTCCTTGGGGATTTTTGATAGGGGTACGAGTACTCAAAAGAAATGGAATGAGACCCCCTACGCCCTTGGACCAATTTTTAGCTCAATTGGACAAGTTTTGCTAGGTCTTTGTCCATGAGGAGTCCAAGTCAGTCCAAGTCAGCATATTTAATTGCTTAATAGACAAAGTCAAAATGTCAATATTTTGTAAAAATTAGCAAAAAGGTTAGAGAAAGAGTGGGAGATGATGCCTAACCCCTTTCCTAAGTTAGAAAAACACTTTTTCTAACTTAAACTCACCCCCTTACCTAGCCATCATTTCATTTAACTCATCCCCCTAGGGAAGTTGCGCCCCCCCTTGGTGAGAAAGTCATGCAAACTGAAACATTAAAGGGTAAAACCCCCTTTCTCCCTAAGTGCGCCCCCCTTGGTCTAATTTACTATTAGACCATGTCAAAAGTGTGTTTCCCCTTCCCCTCACTCAACCCTCAAACCCTAAACCTAGCCAAAACCCTAAAAGTGCGCCCCTCCTTGAGATGCTCAATGACTATTAGCAAATGACACTATAAGCACGTACACAGATCTCGATGCATAGTGTATGGATCCCAATGTAATTATATATGTCTGTAATAACTCTATATGCACGTACATGGATCCTGAGGCATAGTGTAGGGATCCCAATGTGGGGTGCCCACATATAATGATGCATCAAGCTTCAAAACAAGTCGTTAGGAAACAAACATTAAGTAATTTACTCTAACAACATCTTAACTTAGATTAATTTTATAAATTCCCTAAGTTTACCATGGTGGGACAACTTTACCCCTATTACATGTGTTAATTTCCTAGGAAAAAAGGTACTTCCTAAGTAATTTGGTTAGAGATGGGTAAATTTAATGAATAATTGATAGAAAAAGGAAGGGAAACTTTATGTTTTAACCCTTAAAGTCATTTTTGATAATGTATAGGGTCTTTTACTAGTCCAACTAGCCTTTTTGAGTTAGGAATCTTCATTTTTTGTACTTGTAATCCTTTTAAGACAGAACTTGGCTGAGAGTTTCCATTTTGGAACCTTTTTATCACCTCCTTTTTATATTTTCTTTGATTTTCCGTAGTCCTTTTTCTTTAGATATGTGTTTTTAGCATAGGACCTTGGCTCTAGGCCTTTTTAATGTGGCATAGCTCTAGCCATAGTATTTTTCATTTTTTAACATTATTGCTCTTCACCTCTAGCCTTTCTTCCTTCATTTTTTACTTTGGCTTACATTTTTCTTCATTAGACCCTGCTAGATGACATTTCATAAGTCAAACATAAGCAAGGACAATATTTTTTATGAATGGGATGGTAGTGGAAGGGAAAGGATGGAAAGTGTTAGAGATGGTTAGGATATGGATACGCTATTCAACTAGATTACCAGTAGTACAATTAGTCATAAATCATGACATACTTATCTAAGGATAATTATGTCCTCCCATGTTAAAACATGACAAAAATAAAATTATTACGTTAAGAAGTGTTAACCAATGTTTATGAAGCATGAAGTACCATCTGTGAAAGCACATATCAACTGAGGTGTAGAGCATAGGAGCTGATATACCATGGTAGAGTCATCTGAAAGAACTCATGGATGATGTAGGGCTGGAAGAACTGGAAGATCAAGTTTGAACAGGCAAATATGAGCAGGAACCCTTATCCAAGCAGCATCAATGCACCCCTGAAAGAGTGGTCTAGAAGTAGTTGTTGTTGACAGGAAAACAGGCCCTACAAGCCAATAGTTCTAATATTTCCACCTAGAAAGTACCAACATAGATGACAACTTATATAATGATCCATTGTGGATCAATGTTCACTAGACTAAGTCTCATCAAACTGTTTCTCGCCCACTATGCTCAATGCTGGAGAAGCATAATTGTGCCATCTGATATTTATCACAGAACTTTTACCAATCAAGCAACGAAGCTTCTCAAAAAAAACTAATTTCACAGATTCTCTACAGTGCATCTTACATAGCAACTTCTTCCCACCGACTAAGAATAATTGTAGGAAGAAGAATATTTGAACAATCAATGGACAATATACAGTTTCCAATCCACTAATGTAAACTTTTCCTATTTATTTTCACTGAAGAAGCATAATTGTGCAATCTGAGGTTTTGGCACAGACCTTTATCAATCAAGCAACTAATCTTCTCAAAAGGAACCAATTTCATAGATTTCCTACAGTGCATGTCACATAGCAACTGTTTCTCACTAACTAGGCCTCATTCTAGGAAGAAGAATACGTGCCCAATCAATGGACATTATACAGTTTCCATATCCACAAATATAAAAAATTCCTATCTCTTCCATTTAAAATATTTAACGCTTATGTACCATGCTTGTGCACAAGCCACCCACCCATCACAATCTGGCATTCTGTCACATCTCAAAATCCGTAGAATAGTATACAAAGCTTATAAGTGCCGTCTTTTATTACAATGTGCAGTAAAGCTTTGCAGGTTGTTGAGCTTGACTTCCAGAGAGAACCACGGGGTATTTCAGCCAAAAATATTTATGATAACGACCTGGACTTATATTCTTATTGTTATAAAGAAAAAAGGGGCGCACTTTTTAGTGTCATTTATGATAACGACCTGGACTTATATTTATGATAGTGATTTTGGGGCCAAAAAATCGCGATTGTTGTATTAGCAAATATTTATGATAACGACCTCGACTTATATTCTAATTGTTATAAAGAAAAACTCGGCAAGGGTCTTGAAAACATCGGCTCGGCAAAAATCGGTGAAAAAATAGGAAAAACTCGGCAAACATTAAAAATACATAATTTATTCATTTTTTTTCAAAATTTTAAACATTTTTCAATATATAAAGCAACAACAACATCATATAAACAGATAGAGACATAAATATGGAGAAAGAACCGATACATCAAAGTCATTACTGAAAGTCTGAAACCAATACAATTTTTTTTTCCAATTTACCGATTTTTTCCAATCTGTGGTAATTTTTACCAATTTTTTCCGAGTTTTGCCGAGTTTTTCCCGAGTTTTTCAAAAAAACGTGATTTTTTCAAAACCCAAAAAATAGCGATTTTTTGTTTTGAAAAAATCGGCAAGCTGAAAAACTCCCGATTTCCCCGATTTTTGCCGATTAATCGGCGATTTCTTCTGGTCATCTACTTAAAACAACCTCTCACTTCATATTTCTTAATTTAGAAGACAGGCAAGCAAACCTAAAGTTGTCTAGACATCACCGTACTTTCTAATGTTGACCATGATAGACTGCACGTTTAAAACGGACTCAAGTAATGACAGACAAATGCTCAACAGAGATGCATCCATGCTGTAAGTGCATTTACATAGTTACCCACTTTGTTTTTTCATAATAGCATAATGAAATTCTTTCCTATACAACATAATTAATTAGTAAAGAAAAATTATAATTCGTTTAAAGATAAAAGCTACTTTTTTAAAAAACAATGAATACACAAGAGGATGTAAAGAAGATGTACCTATCGCCTCTGATGCCGTTACAGAGAAATCTGTTAGCACACCATCTACTGCAAAATCAGTGTTGTCCAGGAACTGTAAATACTCTCTCACTGGATCATAGCTATAGTTGTAACTCATAGCATATTCATCGTTGGCAAAATCAGAAGCATAAACTTCCAACCCTGCTTTATGAGCATCTTGTACAAGGGTAGTTGGAGTTTGCAAATATAAACTGTCATCAAGAGGCCAAATGTAATTCTTTGGAACTAGAATTCCAGAAGCAAAGCTCTTCACAAATGTCAAATTTTTCAGAAGAATGCCATATGTTCGGTTTGTTGATGGTTCAATATCTTCTTTGTCAAGGAACCTCAATACCAACTTTGAATTGTTCCTCCGGAGTCCTAGTTTTAGTTTCCTTAAGAATTCCACCTCTGGCGAAGAGATATAGTCCAAGATAACAGATTTGGCTGTGGACAGCACATACTGTATCATGCTTAGTTTGTGGTCCTCGAAAAACATAGAATACTGAGTGTCAACAATAGAAAAAAAAAATTAGAAACCACAAGACGTTAGCAATTGTTATTCTAAATGGGAATATATAACACTAAAATGCACATAAAACTGAAAGACCACTCTACCCACACAGTTAAATGTAACTAAGTATCATGCTCAAAAGTATGAAATATCAGTAGCATATATCAATAATCATTCACCATACACCTAAAGCCCATTTTAACAAAAGGCGACTATGACCACTTAAAGAATATACAGTTCACAAAGAACTACTCGTAAGATCATCTAAAGACAGACCATGAATCATGATCAATTCAGCCAAATAAGTTATTAGCCATTGAAAGAAAGACAATATCTCAAATAGAAAGTGTATATTTTCAAGTAAGAATTCTTTAGAAGACTGTCAAAATTTGATCAACGAACAACAAATCTTCAACATGCAAAGGAATACCTGTACGTTCAACCAAAGTGCAGGTGGACCTAAACTATCCACACCTTCTACTGGAAGCAATGACAAGCCATCAAACTTATCAGGTCGGGATGTAAATGACTGTTTTGCTGTGAATACAACACCAACAATAATCATTTGATGTCCCAGTAAAATAGAGAACCAAACAATTCTAGAATGAATATCAAAATGTCTTAGTCTGAAAATTCATTTAATTACTGTCATAAGATCATCCCAGTGATCTGATGCATAAAATGCATATTTCTCCATTGTTGCAAGAAGCTCTTTTCAGTACATAGCAATTCAAATTGTTCACTGATTCCATAAGTTTAATATGTGCACTGTATACTAGTCAATAACCTGAGAAAACAATGAATATCTAAAAACGTATACAGCATGTTAAGATGTGATTTTTCCATATATCACATACATCGATGATTCAAGCTATTCAGCCATACTGAAAGAACAATATATTATAAACTTCAACAGCATGTTAAGCTCTGTATGTCTATCGGATTGATGGATAGTTGTGATATACCTTCAAGCTACTCAGCCACACTGAAAGAACTATGTATTAGAAACTTAAACAGCAAGATAAGTTATACATATATATTAGATTTCTGGATAGATGTATACTGTTAAATTCAACTGAAAAAACAATTTAGGTATGGTCAACTTAAAGCAAACGATAGAGAACACACAATAGTGTTTCCATATCCTAGCTTGACTCATATAGCGTCTGCATTTCAATGCTGTCATATCTCCAATTCCATGAATTGGCTGCCAGTCAAGACATAGTCACAGCTTAATCCCCTTAACATTTTCCTTATACCATCTTATGTTACATTCAGTTTCAGAATGATTGCATCATTCATTACATAGGGAGGGCATAGCCTTGGTGATCAATGACCTTCACCTAGCATGGGAAGAAGGACCAGTACCACCATATCAGCCCTACGTCAAAGATCTAGAGAACCCATATCTCTTTAAAATCATTGATTTAAAACCAATCTTAGAAACAATCTCACCACTAAAAGATGAGAGTTCTCCTAATTGGGAGGGGTGCCAGTCACTGTTACACGTGGCTACATTTTCCATGGGAAGACAAGGCTGTATAGCAAGTAGACTATAATCCCCCAAAGTTCTCCCGTTCTGTTTGACCACCCAAATCTCTCCACGGACGGAACAATTACATCAGAGTGGGCCATCAAAGAGAGATAAAGATCATGCTAATGTCCAGGCCCAATAGCAACGAGCTACCTTGCATTCCCAAAAGAAATGTTTCATTGTCTCCCTTTTAGAAGGGCACTTTTCACATCCATTTGATTGATGGCACACTTGAACTTACTGCCATCGCTGACAACGACCTGATTGTGTTCATTTTTGCCACAGGCACAAAGTTTTCTTCATAATCAACACATTCTCTGTGAAATCTTTTGCCAGTAGCCCTGCCTTGTGCTTGTCAACTCAAACATTTGCTTTGTACTTTGACTTGTAGACCTACCTGCATCCAAAATGCACTTTTATCTTTAGGCAATTCTACGAGTGCTCACGTTTCATTTCTCTGTATGGAATCAAATTCTACCTATATCACTTAGTCCCATTCCTCTTTTCCATGTGCATCCTCAAATGAAAAAGGCCCATTAGAATTCAAAAGTCATCAAGATGATATTTAGCTGTTGTGAAGCCAACTGCTAAAGTCTTCTTAACATTTTGCTTACTTCACTGCATTCAAGTACTTCTTGTAGCTTTGACTCTTTCAATGCGTACATATGTCATTCTGAAATCCTTTGGGCCTTTAACAATGTACTCTTGTTAGTGATCTTGTCATCACTTGCTTCCTCGTCATCATCTGACTCTGATTTTTCCTTCCTGACTTTGTCCACTTTCAAGGAGACCCCCCAGTAGCAACGCTTTCCCTGAGGGTGGCCACTTACTAGGAAACCGTGACACTCACCAAGGTGAAATAGGGAAAAAAGCATAATTTCCAAGTAGACGCTCCATAATCAAGAGAAGCTTTAATGCAACATATTCAAATGCTTCAAGTATTAAGGTGACACTTACCATGACACTTGACTTGTTACCTCGTGGAGCAAGATCCATTGTCTTCCGGAAGCAAGTTGGTGCGGTGAATGCCATCATGACGAACAAAGAAGCATGGTGGTGAGGCGGGGCTCCGTCTGTGTGAGTGGACACTGCCAGTCAATCCATCTCTCGATACTCCATGCCTGCAACCAAAGGGCCTTGAGACATCATCTCCTTAGTTACCCCTAGAAAAGGGTGATAACAATATGCATTGCTCTTATGGCTTTGGTTGACTACCCGATGGTGGAAGTAACTCACCATCATGTCAATCATTTATGATCCGGGTAGGCATGCAAGCGTCTTGGGATGTATCTACTAGGATACATGATCTAGGGGAGCTTCTAGTCTCTCTCAGTTCTTTGTATGTAATGTAAAACTGTTGTTCATGTTGTAAAGATTGTCGTACCTATTTAAAGCACACCTATCTTATGTCTAAGCATGGACCCTGTCTTATGTATTTATCACACTTTGGCCATCTCCTCTTCGAGATGATTTTGCATATGCTTACTCGGTTTCACATTTCCTGATTCATTGGTCACATCCTTCGAGGCACATATGGGCTATTTTCACTTGCATTCACCTTTACACATGCAACATTGAAAATCATGGAACACCCTTCTACTTTATCATCTTTTGAGCGATTCATCACTTGATTAGAGGGTTGACCCACATGTGTGGACTTTATGATAGTCATTGGAAGATATAATGACTTGATTAGACTTAAAACTTGGAAGTGCACTTTCCATGCTTGGTGGAGGTTCTTTGCTTGAGTTTTGGACACGCTCACACCTTGAAGACACCTTTTGAGGATTCTTGAACTTGATTTGAGAAGTCGTCCACTTCTTGGGGCATTTATTACTCCTTCCATTAGGTCATTCCACATTTGGAGGCTAGACATTGGCCTATCCCTTGCTTGAGACGATTCAACACCATGCTTTGAGGCTTGGACTACACATTTTCAAGGGAACGTTGAGCACCTACACCAAATTGGCCCCTCCTTTGTGGGACATCCCCTTTTTATGAGGGTTTTATGTACATGTGGCATGTTTTACTTGTAGCTGGACTTAGTCTCCTTTACTTTGTGGATGACAAGTCACTATTTGTAATTCTCCCATCTCCTTTACTTCGTGGATGACAAGTCACCTTTTGTAATTCTCCTAGGCTAAATTTTAGGAGATAGAAAACAATAAAGAATGAGAAGGATGTAGAAGCCTCATCTATAAATAAAGGCTCTCCTCTCATTCCAATTTGTTGTTGTTGTCAAAAGCCATTTGAAAATACAATTTGATGAAGATCTACCTATTGGAGGTTTTGGTGTTAATTCTTGGAGCTCTCTCTTTTTGGTTATTTTCTTGGTGCATCAAAGATTTGTAATGATAATTCAAGACTCTTACTAGCTAGCAAGATCAATCCATTTGAAGGGTTATTTAACCACTTGGAAGGTAGATGTCTAGGGTTTCTATCTCTTCCATCTTCATTTGTTGGTTTGGTAAGAGTTCAATCGCTTGTCTTGTTTTTCCTTTGGTTCCTTGGCAAGGGTTTCAAGTATTTTATTCAAGTCGTAATTTATCTTCTTGGTGAAGGCTTTTCCCTTGTGGAATCCCTTCTTTGTAATG
>JZKD02S1719818.1:20099-46636 GCA_000966675.3 Picea glauca
ACAACACACACCATGATCACACTAAGGCAAAGTGCACTACCACAACACACATCATCCAACCACATCAACATTTTAAGAGAAGGTGACAATAGAAAATGCTAACCCGTCCAATCATCAAGTATGCCCCCAACCAACTTCTCTAAGTGGGAAACAAAACCCTCCTAGATCTCCTCCAAGGTGGATATGTAGCTCTCCAAGGTGTAATGTACCAATCAAGCAATGAATAAAAGCTCCCAAGAGTGGACGACCTCTAATAGATGCATGAAAATATGGTCCATGCAGACCCAAGTATTTCAAAGTGGGGAATGAAAACCTCCTAGATCTCCTTGAAGGTGGATGTGTAGCTCTCCAAGGTGAAATGCTCCAATCAAGCAATGAATAGAAGCTCCCAAGAGTGGATGGCCTCCACTAGATGCATGAAAATATGGCCCATGTGACCTCAAGTGCTAGGGTGCTCTTTGATATGGGCATGCATCAAGAATGAATTCCCCAAATAAGCAAAAGATGTGGGGCGTTACTCCAACGAGTGGTCAAAATTACGACAAAAAAAAATTTCGACAGATATTAAAAGCACCATAACTATGTCAATTTTTGCCTGAATTTCTATTATGACCACATTTTGGAAATCCCACAGCCATGCTACAGCTAATGGCTTTGATCTAGTGGAAATCTAGGCTCTCTATCAAAAAATAACTACTCATGAAGCTAGGTTGCGCTCAAAATATGCAATGAAACCTAGATCTAACATTTAGAACCTCCTACATCTCTCCAAGGTGAGACGTCCCATCAACAAGCATGATAAAATGTGCAAAGTAACCTCCAAAATGGACGTCGTCCTCAAATCAAGCAAGTGGATCCATGATACAAGGCCTCAATATGTGGAATGTGAATGACACTAAACCATCTCCATGAAAAGAAGGGACGACCCCATTTAATCCACCAATATGCTTCAACATGTGTGTACAATAATCCCCAAAATGGCAAATGTGGACCAATTAAGCATGAGGAGTAGTGGATCCAAGTAAGAGTAAGTCAAAATATGCCATGAACCCATATGCCAAGTCATCAAGAGCCCCACCAACTCTTCAAGGAGAAGGACAACCTCATCAAAACATGCATGAAGTGAAGATAAGTGTGCAAGTGCCTCCAAATGTGGGCCTAGGAAGGGGAGCGCTCAAGGTGCTCATGCTCCATTATTAGTCATCCCTCCACATGTGACTATCATCCATAAGAGCTAAGGCGTTCAAGAAAGGGAGCCCTAACCATGCCCATTCTAATCCATCCAAGAAGCAAACCATGTGTAAGCAAGTGAGTGTATGCCAAGCGCTCTTTGCCAACCAAATGATCAAGCCATTGTTGTTGATGTTTCAGCATCGGGTAAACATTCTCTCAGATTGGTCATGCTCATTTGACCAAGGGAGGATGACACATTCACTCACGGGGCCATGTTGATTTGGCTAGTGGTGAATGGCCCAGGATGTTGATGTTTCTCCAGTTAGCAGAATCAGGCAGTCATTATCCCAGATTGGTCATGCTGATTTGACCAAGGGAGAATGACACATTCACTCACAGGGCCATGTTGATTTGGCTAGTGGTGAATGGCTCGGTATGTTGATGTTTCTCTAGTTAGCAACATAGGTGTAATGTTCCCAAGCTAATTTTTTTGCTTGGAACACTAACTGTTGATTGTTTGTTATGTTTTCTTATGTGTTTGCAAGTTTACGCATGCATTAGGGTTTACTTTAAGCAATGGAATAGTAGATCTAAAGCATATAATCATAAACAAGACAAGATACACAAAGAACACCAGTAAAGTACCAATAATGTCAGATCTGACCTTTATTTAGATAGTAAGAAGATCCTTTGAACAAGAGATCTGCAGATCTGGAAGAAAACCCCAATAATATCAAAGATGGGCTGCAAGCCGATACAATAATAAGCAATACAAAGATAATAACCTCCCAAAGGTTGTCTGAGAAGAAGATACAAGCCTCCAAAGGCTCACAGCATGCAAGATAAGACTGAATATAAGAGAAGTCGGTCAATATACTGCAAAACCCCTCCAACTGGCTGAGTTGCGCACTACTCTGGTTGTTGATTAACCTTCAAGTTTTGGCCCTCCTCTTTCTGAGCTCCAAATGCCTCCAAACTTTCCCGGAATGTAGATCGGGCTTGTAGAATCCTCCTGGTGAAGTTTCAAGTTGAATGGAGAATTTTTTCTCCTCCAACTGAGCAAACCCTCCACTGGTTTGCGCCCTCCTGGTTTGACTAAATCAACAAGAACTCGTTCTCCCCTCTAGGAGCCTCCAACTGCCACCAAAATCTCCAAAATGGTAGATCGAGCCAATACGATCAAGCTGATGAAATATCAAGACAATCTATGAAGATCTGGGCCAGTAAACAATGAAAACCACTTCTTGCAATGCGCTCCTCACTCCTCAAAATCATGCCAAGCTCCAAGAAATAAACTGCTAGGATAACCTCCTCCGGAATAGACCAAAATTAATGCTAGGGACCATACGAAGAAAACCCAGATGCTCCTTTGCCAAGAAGCCTCCTCCTTCCTCCAAATCGAGCCAAACTCCTCAAGGTGGTGCGCCCCCCTAGCTGGAAACCCCCTAGGTTGTGCACTAGCTTGCTTTTGCCACTAGATCAAACCCCTGCAACATTGTAGAATGGTGTGGGAGGATTATTTCACCTCCGGGACCAAGCCTGGATGAAGGAAGGTGGAATCTTTCATCATCGAGTTGATCTCTAGGGTTTTAGACTCAAAACCCTCAAAATTGATTGTGCTCAAGAGCTCCAATGCAAAATAAGATAATAATCCAGAATGCCTTAGAAGTGCGCCCTGCCCTTTCTTTTATAGCTCCAATCTATTCATTTGTTGAGTTAGTTAACCACTAGGGTTAACTTTAACTCCCTTTTCTTTTCTTTCATTGAGTTACCCTTTTTCACACAAAGTCAACTCAGAAATAGAATGTTATGTTTAGGAAGTGTCTTCTGGTTAACTTTGTCCCCAAGATACCTGAGACTATAGTCTAGTGGGTATAGCTAGACCACTGAGTCTCTCCTAACCTCTTCATCAAGAGGTGGGGGACATTACAGTCTCCCCTGCTAGAAATTGCTTGTCCACAAGCACTTCTGGACCTGTCTCCTGGATCAACTGTTCCCCTTCCCAAGTGGCATCCTCCATGCGTAGGTTCTTCCACTTAACCAGATATTCTATGATGCTTCTCTTCCTCGACTTCTTCTCCCTGAATTCAAGTATATCCTCTGGTATCGGTACCAACTGTCCTCCTTCATCCATGGGTGGCAATTCCTCGATAGGAGTGATATGCTTGTTGATGGCTCTCTTCAAACACGAAACATGGAAGACATTGTGTATTTTATTGCCCTGTGGTAGATCCAACTCATATGCCACGGCCCCTATCCTCCTATTGACTCTGTATGGACCGAAAAAACGAGGTTGGAGCTTCTCTGCACCACTTCTCTTGATGGATGCCTACCTGTATGTTGAAGCCTCAAATAAACCAAGTCACCTACCTCAAATGTGCGCTCAACCCTATGCTTGTCTGCTTGTACCTTATGTTGATTATGTGCCCTCTGTAGGTGGTCCTTCAATTCCATGAGTATGTCCTGACTCTGTTGAATCCAATCCTGAACCATGGGAGCCCTGCTATCACCAAAGGCAATCTCTGCAAATGAGAGGGAGTCATAGTTGTATAAGGCCCTAAATGGTGGCATACCAATGGACATATGATGGGTGGTGTTGTAGCAATATTCCCCCAAGTGAAGCCATTTAACCCATGCCTTTTGTTGCCCTGCCACATAATTCTTGAGGTAGCCTTCAACCCATTTGTTGACTATCTTTGTCTGGCTATCCATCTAAGGGTGATAACTGGTACTAGGTGTTAGGGCCTTACCTACTAACCTAAAGAGCTCCTGCCAAAATGTGCTCATAAACCTATTGTCCCTATCACTCACTATGGTTTTGGGCAAGCCATGCAATCTGAAGACTTCCCGGAAGAATAGGTCTGCAACTTGTGTTGCACTGTAATCTGTGGCAATGGCAAAAAAGTGTGCAAACTTAGTCAACCTATCCACTACCACGAAAATGCAGTCTTTGCCCTGAGCCTTGGGAAACCCTGTGATGAAATCCATACATATGCTTTCCTATTTGTGCTCTAGAATGGGAAGTGGTTGTAGTAACCCTGTTAGGTGAGTGTGTTCATCTTTGTTGGCCTGGCAAGTGTTGCAGTCCTTGATGTGGCTCAACACATCTTCTTTCAGGCCCTTCCAAGCAAACCTCTCCTGAACCTGTCTATATGTCTTGATGAACCCTTGATGCCCTGCTACTAGTGAATCATGGCAGGCTTGTAGCACCTTGGCCTTAAAGGTTGATTCAAAAACCAAGAAAATTCGGCCCTTGTAATATATGATATCATCCATGATCTTGAAGTTGTCATCTTGTACATGTCCATCCATCACTTCGCATACAAATTTGTTTTTTGAATATTCCACCAAGAGGTGGGCCTTCCAATCCACTGAGATATCAGTCATGGCATAAACTGATGGTCTTCTGGATAATGCATTTGCTACCACATTATTCTTTCCTTTGACAAATTCTATGTCAAAGTCATAAGCCTGGATCTTGCTCACCCACTTTTGTTGCCTCTCATTCAAGTCCTTCTGATCTAGGAATTACTTGAGGCTGTTGTGATCTGTCCTCGCAACGAATTTTACCCCAACCAAATATTGCCTGAACTTAGCCAATGCATGCATGATGGCTAGCATTTCTTTGTCATAGATGGTGTAGAGGATCTCAGGACCTCTCAATTTTCAGCTTTCATAGACAATAGGATGCCTATTTTGCATAAGCACTGCTCCAATGCCTTCCCCTGAAGCATCACACTTTACTGTGAAGGGTTGTGCAAAATATGGTAGGGCCAATACTGGACATGTACTCGTCACTTTCTTCATTTTTTCAAAGGTTGACTGTGCTTCCGGGCTCCACTTGAATGCCCCCTTCTTGGTTAAATCGGTTAGAGGTGCACAAAGTTGAGAGAAACCTTTGACAAACCTCCTATAATAGTAACATATGCCCAAAAACCCGTTCAACTCTGTGAGTGACCTAGGTGTGGGCCAGTCAAGTATAGCTTGTATTGTTTCCTGGTGTACCTGCACCCCCTTCACTCCAATGATGTGTCCTAGATAAAGGACCTCTGTCATTCCAAATTCACATTTGGATTCCTTAGCATATAAAGATTGCTCTTCCATGATAGCCAAAATCTGCTCCACATGTTGAAGGTGCTCCTCCCAAGTTTTGCTATAGATCAATAAATCATCAAAGAAGACCAGTAGGAACTTCCTTAGTTGCATGTTGAACAAATGATTCATGAAAGACTGGAATGTGGTTGGCGCATTAGTCAGCCCAAAGGGCATGACCAAAAACTCATAGTGTCCATAGTGACACCGAAAAGCAGTCTTGGAGATGTCTTGCTCCCTCATTTTTATCTGATGATAGCTAGAGCGCAAGTCAATCTTTGTGAAGTACACCGCCCCATGGAGCTCATCCAATAGCTCATCAATCCTTGGGATGGGGTATCTATTTTTTATTGTCTTTTTATTTAGCGTCGTGTAGTCAATACACATGCGCATTGTCCCATCTTTCTTTTTCACCAATACCACTGAAGATGCAAAGGGACTGGAACTCGGGCTAATGTGGCCCATGTCTAACAATTCTTTAATGGCCTTTTCAATTTCATCTTTATATTTCTTGGGGTGCCTGTAGGGAGTGGTGATGACAGGTTTCGCACCCTCTTCCAACTCTATGATGTGCTCAAATCCCCTATCTGGTGGTTCCCCTGGTGGTATAGGCTCAAAGACCTTGCTATGTCTGTCAATGATTCTTTGGATCTCTGGTGAGTAGTGAGTTTCCCCTTTCTTATCTACCCTGACTGATATTCTACACTATGTTGCATAAACAATGTCTTCCCTCCTGAAGATGGCGTCCATGCGTTTTGTTGTCACTACTCTCGGTGTGTTGCCTGTCATAACCCTGAGAACCACCTTTTTCCCATTTTCTTTTGTGAAGGACATTTCCATGGTCTTGTAATTTGTAGTGATAGGCCCCAATGTACTAAGCCTTTGTACTCCAAGGATAAAGTTGGTGTTTGGAAGGTCCATAACATAGAAATCATGTGCCAAATTATGCCTGCCCATTATAAGTTTCATTCTCGTAATGTATGTGTCACAAGGCATGGTGCGCCCCCCTGCTACCTCTACACGAAATCCCTCAAACTCAATTGTCGGTATGTGTCTTCTTTGCAGCAGCGCTGAATCCATGAAGTCGTGTGAGGCATCCCCATCAATGAGGCCTGAGACCTTCTGTGCTTGTAGCACCCCTCTCATCCTAAAAGTGTTGAATTTAGGTAGCCCGTTGATGGATGCAAATGTCACCTTTTCATCTGATGTAAGGCCGTGACCTGCATCCTCTTCTTCGGCCTGTCCTAGGGATTCTGCCTCTATGTTATGTAGATGGCCGAAATCTTCATCCTCCTCATCATCTGATATCACCTCAATGTAGTGGGATTTACCCTTGCCCATGCATTTGTGTGTTGGATCCCATGGTTCTTTGCAGGTGAAAGAAGGGAAATACGGGTTTATATGATACTCCGGACTGGAAAACGACTACAAATATGGCATCTGACAATGTTTGATGCCATATTTTTACAATTTATTGCTTTAGAATTAAAAATTTTCATTTTGCGGGAATTTAATTAATTCATTTAAACATTAAAAAAAAACCCTATCAAACCTAGCCGCAATTTTCATAAGACTCAATCAAGATGACCTAGTATGAGCTCATATACATTCAGACACTAGGCATTGGTTATACCATGCGAAGGCCTACCCACCAGCACATACTCCAGCTCTGGAGTCAATCTTCTAAGTGAAAACACTTAGAAATTATTTAATCGCCCACAAAGACAGGCAAAAAAAATAATTAACAAGTGAAAAAAAACACTCTAGAGTACATGCTCATACCTAGGTCTTAGGTGGCCAATAGCCTTTTACAATATCTCATACACAGGTCATTTATTACAATGGTGGAAATGCAGAAAAAGGTGGTCTTTTGAAAGACCGACTGAACTCTGAACTCTGTCATATGAGCAGTGACTGCTCATTCTTTGGCGACTCTTCAGGAAATCCAGCTTGTGCAACTTTAGTGGATAACATAGGCTCCATATGGGGACGTGTGCTTGATCTTTTCGTAGAAATGGAGAGCATGCAAGAATCCAGAATCTGTCCCTACATCACAAACATCTCGCCAAAAACAACATATATACATGAAGACAAGTGTAAATTGAAATTGCACAATTATTATACATGTAAATCCAAAATCTAATACAAACCTAATATACATAAAGTATAAAAGGAAGAAAGTGAACATAAATGAAAATTAAAAAAATGCAGAGGAAAGGGTTAGAGATACGTTACAGAGGATGCCCCATGGCATCAAATAACATTATTGAAGAAAACTTGAAAAATTGTTTGCTCACTGGTAGTTTTAACCTTTCCACTGTCTAACTGACTGAAGTAGGAAATACATGAACCAGCCATGTCATGGACAAAACAAGACCTCGGATGTCTGAATAATCCCTGTCTGGGATGACTTGTTGAAGATCCTTTTCCATGTTTTATTAACTTAGCCCTTTTCTTGGGATCAAACCACCCAAGAAATATATGTTTGTTTTTATTCAACCAAACTTTGAAGTTTGGTAAGCCTTGTAAGTCTTTAATGAAGCTTTGCATTGGACTGTCATGGTGGAAGGCTAATCATTGCCCATAGTGATCTGGAGTTGACAAACTGAAGCTATCTTCCAATTTCCCATTATCTATCATTAAGTCATCTGTTGGTTGAGAGATTGGAATTGGAACTGTCAAGACACCTGCTTCACTGATCATTTCAGGTTCATCATAACTGTCGAAGATCTTCTCTGAGGAGATGGATTCCTCGGGAGGAGGGTGGGGATTTGACTTATCTGGATATTCGATCATCTCAAACTCAAAACCCTTTGTTTCCTCATGACCAGTTAATGATTCATCAATAGGCTCTTCCGGAATTTCCAGGCGAAATTCCCTTTCTTGTTCACTGTGAAGTTGTAGCTCTATAGGGTTTGAACACTTAATACAAGCTTTTTCCTCTGCAAGGCGAGCTTTCATGGCATTTAACTATTTTGCATAGATAAATTCTATGGCCTGAATGACTTCTTTAAAATTCTGATTGGGATCTGGTGAAGCATCATCCTTAACATCTGAATTGACCGTGTTTATATTCGGAGAGTCCTTCTCCTTCCATTTTTCCATAAAAGCATTAATCAATTCATTGTAAGTTCTAACCTGTTTATCCTTAAGTTCTGTAAACCAATCAAGATCATAATCATCAAAAGATAAGATAAACAATTTCATTCCCACATCTTCATATAAGGAATTGCAACACCATTTATTGAAGCAATGTGAAACTCTCTGAACATGACGTCTAGCATCAACAATATTATTACTTTGAAAACAAGGCAAATTTTCAATTGTTTTTTCTGGAATCAAATGTGGATATCCACTTATTGCAGAGAAATCAATAGGCCTATAAAGATCATCCATTTCTAAGCTAGACTTATTAGAAAAAAGAAAGGTCTAACAGAGATGGACTGGGACCCAAAATTATTAAGGATCCTACGAGAAGACAGCTTGGCTAACTTCCTCCAAAAACACCTTCGGGTTTAAGGATGAAGCTAAGAAAACCGTGAGTTCCTCCTTGCAGAATACTTTGTCAAATTATTTTGAAGTGGAGTCGCCAGATGATCAAGTTTATTATAAACAAACAAGAAGCATCAAACAAAGCAAAAGGCAAAAAAGGAAAACAAGTCGTGTTCCGGGAATAGAAAGATTTATCCATGGCAACGGCGCCAAAAATGTTGTCGTCCTTATACACACCTGGGGTAACATGGAAGAAACCTTCAATCCACTTGGTGTGTCCTTGGGGGCAAGTTTCGAGTTAAGGTGTTGTTACCTGATCCTCAACTCCTCCGTCTAGGCCAACTCCTAGCGAAGCCAAGGGAGGTAGTCCCTATGAAAATAATCTAAGGCTCTTTTAAACTAAGAAAGAAAAAGAACTTAAATCTACGAGTTTATTGCTTGAAATAAAACAAACCATCAACATTTAACATTCATCATCATCATAATCATAAAGTACTTGTCCATAAACATGCATATATCAAAGGATACAAGATCTGCAAGATTTAAGCATATAAATTAGACAAAGTGCATGAATGTAAAGATTGCTCACATAAAGATAGATATACCAATTATATCAGTGCCTTAAAGGGAGTCATGGGCAATTGTTGATCGAAAGTTTTATTAGGATAAATTAATGTTCAGTTAGTGAGAGAATTTTATTTGCAAAGAAAGTAAATGTTTGTCTAAACTAGATTTGGTCCTTAGAAAAGGTCCCTAAAGTGGAGGTTGAGCAATGTTGCAGATCTAACAAGGTAAACCCTTTGATTTAACACACAAGCTCAAGAAAATGTGTGGGGATCCGACAGGGAGAACCTAGATCTCAACGTTCCCGCCAGATAACCTCACAAGTTCTCTTACGTTTCCACTAAAGCAAAAATTCCTTGTAGGATTTCCCTAATTAGACTACAAACAAGGTTCAATTACTTTGCAACACTAAAAAGAGATAAATTATGTACCTTGCTTTGTAATTGAAAAAAAGAAACTGCAAGATACTCAGAATTTGAAAAGGTTGCAAGATTTATTGTTGAAAGAACTCTAAAACATGCATCAACGATTGCAAATTCCTTTTAATTAATCATGCATGTGAAATAGGAGTGTTTATGTGTGTTCGATTTACTTGACTTGTGTGTTTGAGATAATAGATTTTAGACATGCAAAAAGGAACACCAAACCAAGAACACAAATCCCCCTAATGGGGATGGAGAAACTGAGTACAAAAGGGCCCTCTTTTATTGCAACTATTACACTGAAAACAAAGGCTCTATTTTAGCTTTTAGCTTTAAGAAAGAACAGGGATCCTTATAACATTTGAATCTTGAAGAAACTACAAGAAAAGAAGAATAAGAGAAACTTCGTTGATGAAGTTAAAACCCCCCAGGGTGCTCCGGGAGCCTTGATTTCGCCAAAATTTGACAAAATCTCCCCTTGTACATGTTATTGCTGCAAGAAAACAGCAAACAAAGTTTGTTAAAACATGATAGAAAAGATTTTAAAACTAAAAATTTTATCAAAAATTTTCAGAAAATATTCCAAGGCAAAAGTTTGAAATTTTTTAGACTTTTTGGACAGTTTGCATGGACCTAACTTAAGCTCCTCTAGCTGTTTTTGTTTGCTGTCCTAAAACAGCAAGCATAGGACAGCTAGGCAGTTTGATTTTAAATGCTAAACAAGACACTTACCTAGCTTTAAATCTAGAAGAAAATAGGCTAGAAAATGCCCTAGATCTACTTCTTTAAATTGAAAGAATTATCACTAGATCTAGATACTTTGCATGCAAAAGAAACTAATCTAAACTTTTAGATTTAAAAAAACTTCTCAAGCATGCATGCAAAAGGTAACCCAATAATTTTGAAGAAAGTTTGAGAGGGAGAAAAGAAGAAACTCTTTTTTCTTTCAAAAATTGAAAGTTGTGGGCTATGGGGTCCTTTGAAGAAGAGTAGAGGGAGCTCTATCCTTTGAAACTCTTGGCCAATGACGATTGAAGCAACAGCCTATCAATCCTCCAAGCTTGAAGAACCTGCAGCAATGTACTTCGATCCTGCAAACACTTGTTAAAAGGTCTTCCCTACACAAAACAACGCTCAAATATGCATGTTAGTTTAACCGAAAACGAAGCATGCAATACAGAAGTCTATGATTTATAAGGAAGAAATAAGATGAATCAAACTAGATTTATCTTACCCTATTGTATGATAGCATACCTTCAAAGCCTTGCAAATGAATTACAAAATTGAAATACAAGATATAAGTTACCTCATAAAAATAGCACTAGATCCAAGCATCCACGCATAGCATCAACACCAATAAAACTCCAAAGTCTTCTTTATTCAATTCAAAAATGATACAATGATACAATAGTGGTCTATCTTCCCAAGCTCCAACTCTAACGAATGGAGGAGGGGTATCCATGCTTATATAGCGAAGGTGGTGATAACTCCAAAGGAGGGACGCGCTAGGGTTTAGGTTATGCGTGAGTGAGAGAGGAGATGTGTGGGGTTAAGGGTAGAGATGAATGAGTGGATAGGGAGATGTGTAGAGTGGAGAGGTAGTGAAGTAAGGTGATGGGGGAGTGATGGAGGTGGAAGTGGAGTGGTGAGGGAGTGAACTCGAGTGAGTGGGAGTGAGGGCGAGTTAGGAACATTGGGATGTGCACCCTCTCTCCAAATGTGCCACATGTGCTAAGTGGGGTCGAGTCCCTTCATTGGGATCTCCTCCACGCCATGTCACTCTAATGAAGTCACCTACCTTTATAGTAAACTCGCCTAAGCTTCCAGTTGACTGGGTACAAGGAAAAAACATGTTTCCAACATGTTCCCCAGTTTTCTTAAAAAATATGAAATTAATTAAATGACCCATTTTCCATAATTTTAGAGTAAATTTCATTTTTTAGTGATAATAATCATTTTTTTGTCTCGAAATAAGGGAAATAGGGGTTTACATGATACTCTGGACTGGAAAACGACTACAAATATGGCATCTGACAATGTTTGATGCCATATTTTTACAATTTATTGATTTAGAATTAAAAATTTCCATTTTGCGGGAATTTAATTAATTCAGTGAAACATTAAAAAAAAAAACTATCAAACCTAGCCGCAATTTCCATAAGACTCAATCAAGATGACCTAGTATGAGCTCATATACATTCAGACACTAGGAATTGATTATACCATGCCAAGGCCTACCCACCAGCACACACTCTAGCTCTGGAGTCAGTCTTCTGAGTGAAAAAACTTAGAAATTATTTAATCGCCCACAAAGGCAAGCAGAAAAAATAATTAACAAGTGAAAAAAACACTCTAGAGTACATGCTTGTACCTAGGTCTTAGGTGGCAAATAGCATTTTACAATATCTCATACACAGGTCATTTATTACAATGATGGAAATGCAGAAAAATGTGGTCTTTTGAAAGACCGGCTGAACTCTGAACTCTGTCATATGAGCACTGACTGCTCATTCTTTGGCGGCTCTTCAAGAAATCTAGCTTGTGCAACTTTGGTGAATAACAGGACCATACGAAGAAAACCCAGATGTTCCTTTGCCTAGAAGCCTCCTCCTTCCTCCAAATCAAGCCAAACTCCTCAAGGTGGTGTGCCCCCCTAGCTGGAAACCCCCTAGGTTGCGCACTAGCTTGCTTCTGCCACTAGATCAAACCCCTACAACACTGTAGAATGGTGTGGGAGGATTATTTCACCTCCAAGACCAAGCCTGGATGAAGGAAGGTGGAATCTTTCACCACCAAGTTGATCTCTAGGGTTTAGACTCAAAACCCTCAAAACTGATTATGCTCAAGAGCTCCAATGCAAAATAAGATAATAATCCAAAATGCCTTAGAAGTGCGCCCTGCCCTTTCTTTTATAGCTCCAGTCTATTCATTTGTTGAGTTAGTTAACCCCTAGGGTTAACTTTTAAATTCAACTCCCTTTTCTTTTCTTTCATTGAGTTACCCTTTTTCACACAAAGTCAACTCAGAAATAGAATGTTATGTTTAGGAAGTGTCTTCTGGTTGACTTTGTCCCCAAGATGCTTGAAACTATAGTCTAGTGGGGATAGCTAGACCATTGAGTCTCTCCTAACCTCTTCATCAAGAGGTGGGGGACATTACAATCGAGCAGAGATTCTCCCAGATTAGTCATGTTGATATGACCAAGGGAGAATGATACATTCACTCACAGGGGCATGCAGCTCCCAGTGGTACTTTCAAGGAGAGCAAACAACCTCAGAGGTTCTCAAGTTATATGGCATTGATGAGTCACATCATTGATTCTGAACCTTCCAGTTATGAGGAGGCAGTAGGTCAACAAATTTGGAAGGATGCCATGATGGAAGAGTATCAATCCATCATGAAGAATGATGTGTGGGAGATAGTTATGAGACCAGAGGGGAAGTCAGTGGTGACTTCCAAGTGGATCTATAAGATCAAGCATGCAGCAAATGGCAGCATCGAGAAGTACAAAGCTAGGTTTGTGGCGAGAGTGTTTTCCCAGAAAGAGGGAATGGACTATGAGGAGACGTTTGCTCCAGTCGTCAGGTACACTTCCATCAGGACTATTATTTCTCTTGCTTCAGTTATGGGTTGGAAATTACATCAAATGGATGTGAATACTGCATTCCTCAATGGTGTGATTGAGGAGGAAGTGTACATAAAACAACCTCAGGTATTTGAAGTACATGGGAGGGAGCCTCATGTTTGCAGGCTGAAGAAGGCCTTGTACAAACTCAAGTAGGCAACCAGGGTGTGGTACTCCGAGATTGATGGATAGTTGATGAGTTTGGGCTTCACCAAGAGTGATGTGAATCCCAACCTTTACTACAAGGTTGTTGATGGTGATCCTTTGATCTTGGTGTTGTATGTTGATGATTTGTTCCTTATGGGGGCAGAGTGGCTCATTGTCGAGTGCAAGAGGGAGTTGGCCTCTAAGTTCAAGATGAAGGATCTTTGCCTGATGTATTATTTCTTGGGATTGGAGGTGTGGCAGAGACCAGGTGAGATCTTCCTCAGATAGGGGAAGTACACAGTTGAAATCTTGCGTAGATTCAGTATGATGGATTGCAAGTCCATAGCTACACCTATGATGACAAATCTGAAGAAGTTGAGTGATTCTGCTTCAGATTCAAATTTGGTGGATCCCACTATGTACAAACAACTCATTGGATCCTTGATGCACCTAGTTAACACCAGGCCAGATATTTGTTTTGCAATGAACACGCTGAGCCAATTCATGGTTGAATCGAGGCACTTTCATTGGGTTGCAGCAAATACATGCATGGTACAGTTGGATATGGTCTGAGATATGGCTCAGGTGGTGAAGTGAGGCTGCAGAAATATACTGATTATGACTGGGCAGGGAGTGCAGTGGACAGAAAGAGCACCTCGAGGTGCTACTTCAGCTTAGGATCAACTATGATATCTTGGATTTGCAGGAAACAAACTTCTGTAGCACTCAGTATAGCAGAGGCGGAATATATTGCAACCAGTGTCGCAAGTCGCGAAGCAGTATGGCTTCGAAAGCTTCTTGCAGGACTATTTGATCAGGAGCTAGAGACGACCTTAATACACTATGATAATCAAAGCTATGTCAATCTTTCAGAAAATCCAGTATTCCATGACAGATCGAAGCACATTAAGATTAAATATCACGTCATCCAAGACATGGTGCAGAAGGGAGCAGTAAAGCTCCAATATATATCCATAGATGAGCAGATTGCAGACATTCTCACCAAGCCTCTATCTAGGGCGAAGTTTGTATACTTCAGACACAAGCTTGGCATGATGTAGAATGTCTCCCTTGCTAAGAGGGAGTGTTGATGTTTCAGCATTGAGCAGATATTCTCCCAAATTGGTCATGCTCATTTGACCAAGCGAGGATGTTACATTCACTCACGGGGCCATGTTGATTTGGCTAGTGGTGAATGGCCCAAGATGTTGATGTTTCTCAAGTTAGCAGCATCGGGCAAACATTCTCCCAGATTGGTCAAGTTGATTTGACCAAGGGAGAATGATACATTCACTCAAAGGGCCATGCTGATTTGGCTAGCAGTGAATGGCCCAGGATATTGATGTTTCTCTAGTTAGCAACATCAGGCAGACATTCTCCCAGATTGGTCATGTTGATTTAACCAAGGGAGAATGATACATTCACTCGCAGGGCCATGCTGATTTGGCTAGTGGTGAATATCCCAAGTGTAGTCTTTCTCCTAGTAGTCATGTTGATTTGACGAGGAGTGATAAAGACTCGAGATGCTCACATTGCCTGATCCAGGATGGAGTGATCTATATTAATTAGACGTGCATGTGAGGAAATAATCATCAACATAAATATAATATATAAATAATATAATGTATGAATATATATATAATCAATAATTAATAATAAATTAATGAATGAAAATACAATAATGGAAAAGACATGTCCATTAATGAAAGGGCACTCCACCCAAGTATATATATCAAGGCCCTCAATTGTAATACATCATCTCATACAATATTTACTTACAACAACCATTCATCAAGTCCACTAAGTCTTGTTGAGATTTTCAGTGTGTAATTATTCTATGATAACAGTAGCATCATAAGGCAATAATTATCAGATCTGAAAATCAGAAAATTCAACAATTGCAACGTCCACTTAGCCCCAAAGTGCCAAGGCGTTCCACCAAGGGATCTATATATCCCCATATCTAATCATCTAGCAAGGAGTGGAGACTAGACATCACATGATCTAGTGTAATGCTATCTCTCTATGATAAGCAAGTAATACCAAGCAAATCCTTTAGCACGTCATCATCCACATTATCAACAATCCAAGGAACCAAGTGAACACCCTAACCATCCAAATCTCTTTATGATGAAAATCACAAGGACAGTGAAAAAATTCACTAGTATAGGCCTCATGCAAAATAATGGGTAACAACTAGCTCCAACTCAAGAACGTGTGCTCTTCTTGGGTGTGCATGAGAACCTCAGAATCTCGGCATGTACCTTTTAGCAATGACCACTATCATCAAGCAAAAAATATGTGGCAAGACGGATCCACATCAACATCCCTAAACACCACATCACAAATCTACATAGCCCAATACATCAATAGTTCAAAATTGGGTTTTACAAAACAAGGCATAAGCCAACAATGTCAATGACAACACGAAATGAAATCTAAATGCTCACATGTTGAGCTTATTCACGCTACTCGAATGCTCAAGGGAGCTTATTCATTCTCCTACACTACTCTATCATCAAAGTATGAGAATGCTAAGTGAAATTATAAATCCAATGTAACCACTTTAGCATCTCATCAAAACCATGACTTCTTCCCTTGTGTTTGGTCATCATCCAAAATAATGACAAATCAAAAATGAAGCACATACATGCTAGAATCTCCATGAGATGATGACTAGAATAAAACATGAAACCATGTGCATGATCAAACTCTTGCCAAAAAAGGTGTGCACCACTACAAGCCTCCTCTATCCAAGCTTGGATAGGGCTCGTATACACATCATTGTTGCAATAATTTACATGAGACAACCCCTCATTATGTTCTACAACATCATCATTACCTCCCTCAAGCAACAAATGCTTAGGGGACTCTACTAAATCATTCAAAATGTTATGGCCATCATCCAAGCAAGATGTATGTGAGAGATGAGACAAAATTTCAGCTTTAGAAAAAAAAATTAGGACCTCACCTATGGCTTGGAATCCTCGTTTTGATGGCCCATACAATATTTTCCATCAAAAATACCATTTCCAGCAGAAAGTCCATTCAAAAGAGAAGAAGAACATGAAGAAATAGGTGGCTAGAAATTTCTGCAATTAAAACCCTGCTGTACCATATAATTTCCAGCCACTAAATCAAATTTTTCAGCTGAAAAATCATGCATAACCTATCCAATACACGAGGAAGAATATGGCTAGAAAATTTGTGTGTTTTTTGCATCACAAATGTCCTCCTTATGCTAGAAAAATCCGCACAAAAACTCATATGGCATCGCTGAAAATGCTACAACAGATTCCCCTTAGAGATGAGAGTACATGGCTGGAGAAAATCTGCATAAATATCATCGCAACGCTATCCAAAATCTGTGTCATAAATATCATGCAAATTTTCTGAATTTACCTCCTCTATGTTAGGCTGCCGATAGACCTTAAAATCTACAATTTATTCAATGGACAAATCCCTATATGCATCATAAATAGGACCTCCATAATGTTTCCAACAATCCCAATTCCTATCTTAATAAAAAATCTGTAATGCGATGTCCATAACTTCATGCCCTACGGTGCCATCAAATGGAGAGGTAAATGTTTTTGCCAATTCATCATTATTCAAGGGTTTGTCCTCAAGATCATCCCTCTCAAGATCACAAGGAAGATCACCAAATTCAGAAATTTGAGAAGGTACAAAGCTTACCAAACCTTCATCCTCATGGGGAGAAGAAATAGGTGCATGGATACTCTTATCTTCAAGGTCTTCCATGGGAGGGTGAGGTGTTTCTTCATGGATTTGAGGATCTTCTTCTTGTGCTTGAACTTCAATGGAGATGTGAGAAGAGTCTTCATCATTGTGTTCTTCAAGTGGAGGTGCAACAAGATCTGCCATGGCTTCATCATATTCAATAAGAGATTGAGGAGCTTCTTCAACAAGATTTTCTTTGTTTATCACACCATACATTTTCTTGATCCTTTCAACAATGGGCATCCATTCCTCATGATCATTAGGGCTCCATTTGTTGCAAAATGCTTCAACAAAACCTGAAAAAAGATGATATTTCTCCTCTACCAAGATGTTTAAACTAGTGTTGCAAATATCTCTGATTTCTCCTGATATTTCCGATTTCTCTCGAGTTTTTAAAGTTGTCGATTTGTCTGATAATTTCAGAATTCTTCAGTTCTAAGTTTATTATTACCAATATTCTCTCATTTTTTCTCCAATATTTCCGATAAGTTTCATTCTAGACCGTTGACGATATATTCCTCGAAACGATATTTGCAACATTGGTTTAAACCATTGCCTTGCATTCCTTTCAAAACCATATGTAAACAACCTCATCACAACATCTTCATGAATAACACCAATATTTGAAATGAATTCCATGAAAGATAAGATGTGTAGTGCAACAAAATCATCATGTCTGTTATCGCACAAGTTGTAGGTTGGGAAAAGCCCGACCCAAACCACAATATGGAAACAACTAAGAGAACATCTACCCACTGTCACCTCACATAGGCATTCCCGTCACTTTAGAGGTGAAGTGATCACCTCAAGGGGGGAGTCCCAGGTGACCCTGGGGGGAAATGAGACGGAAAGTGGTATTTATGAAAGGACGCCCCTATAGGTCAAATTGCTAAGTGGAAGATGGCTTTGATGACACGTCTCGGAAGTGGTTTAAGGTTTCCAGGTCTTTGAGTATCTGCAGAAAGTGTTTGTCCCTGCCCGAGACATAAGAAAAGCCAATTGTACGAGCTATATGTTAGGTGGACAAGCAAGTTAAGCTTGTTGTCCCTATTTGTAGCAGACAATAAAAATATATATCAGCAAACAAATGATTATTAGAGCTGCTAAAAAGATGCTAAAATTCACGTAAATGATACAAGAGCTTAAGCTAGGTACAACTAGTACAACTCAAGATTGAAAGAACAAGACTTTAGCATAAATGTAAGGCTGTCATAAATAAGTGTTGCAGAGATATAATTGCAGCCTTATAGCTGTAGCAAACAAGTTGTTACAGCAGAAAAACCAGCCACCAAAACTAGCAAATAATCCACCCAAAAAGTGCACTAGAACTAGTAGATTAAAGTTGTAACAGCAGCAAGAACTACTTGGAGAAACAAAACGCCCTTGTGGCCTTAGCAAGCTTAGAACACATAGAAAATATTCCAACCGAAACAATCTCAATATCTCAATATTCCAACCGAAACAATCTCATTTTTTATTTCTCCAATGCATGAAGATTAGTGACTTTCTATTGGGTAAATGGAATCTCTTGATTAAACAAGTTGGATGAGTTACTTTCTTGGGGTTGTAAGCCCTTTAACTCCCCAAGGCAAACCCTAACCAACAAGGGAAACCTAGGAGGGTGTAAGCCCTTTTACTCCCCCTAGTATCCTTTGCACCAAAATTATTTCAAACAATTATAATGGACTTGGAGGGGGTTGTATGCCCTTATACTCCCCAAGAAATCATCGCATTAACCCTACAACCAAGAAAAGAGAGCAATAAACATGAAGTCCTTACCTAGTTGAAGCATTAACAAGATGAAACCCTAATTCACCAAGCAAATTCCACCATAAAGCAAGAAACAATCCTCCAAGAGAGCTAGCGCATCATCCATCCATCCAATAGCAAAGATAAACCATCACAAGATAATGTAACCAAGAGAGGATAGAGAGAAATGCCCAAGTAGGGCGCAAATTTCAGCCAAATATCCTTCTTCACATGGGAGAGCTATATCCAAATGAGATACAAATGATCTCTATTTATACAAAATGTTCTAAACATAGTTTGTCCACAAAGTTAGGGTAAAACACAAGATAAGGGGTCAACAACCTTAATCTTGCCCCTTTACATAAAATAATACTTTTTTAATTCATAATTTGTAGATGAGTAAAACCCTAAGTAAGATGACACCCTTCTAGGGTGACGTTTTGGCACTTTTGCATGTCATTGGAGTAGGAAATGGGTGAGCTAGGCATCCAAAAGCCATGTGTCTTCAATCCAAGCCTCTCCTCCACGTTTTATGGCATCCTTCCTTCAAAATGTGCCAAGTGTCCTCAACCACCACCAAACCCTAGCCCTACTATGATGTCAAGCCCTCAAGGGTGACGTTTTGGCCTTCTTAGGCAAATCATTTGGGTGGTAGGGGCTAGGTTAGGTTTTCCATGATGTCTTCAAGGCCTCCAAAGGCATGTCTTCATCATTCGCCATGTAGGGCCTGGTATCCAACCTACGGGCTTCAAGCCCCATGGAATCCCAAGCTAGGCTTATTCCTCCAAAATTGTCCTCCAGTTGGATCCTACAAAGACAAATGGATACGCCCTCCAAGGATCTCAAGTCAAATGCATCATGATGAGTAAATCAAAACAATAAAAGAGCCATCTAATCAAGTACATCCAAACCACCTCATCAAAATAAACCAATGCTCAAAGACCCTATGCAATTTTCCAAGTTTAGGTATGGGAGGGCTGACAAAACGACCCATTGGGTGAATCGCTCCTCAAGTTTAGGGGTGTTTCCCGAGAGGACCTCCTTCTAAGTCATGTGAATGAGGTGTAATGGATGGGGGGGGAAATTTTGGGCATGAGGTTCATGACATACAAGGGGTTGCAGTGTCTCACTTATGGGTGCCTTTGTAGAGGGTGTGATGCACCTTCGTTTTCAATGCAACCTTTTTCCAAGCCCAATTATTATCTTTTATTCTTTTAGGATGTTTCCAAGTTGAAACCAAGGTGAGGCTTCTACCTAAGCATGAAAAATTGTGTCCACCTTGACTCTACCCTGATCACATCATGCTTTCCCCAAGTTGTAAACATGTGTGGGGCTTCTAGCTAAGCAATAAAAATAGTGCCCACACATGCTCCTCCCTGTTTGGCATTTTGTTATATTTATTTTTCAAGGGTCCCATTAGTTTCTTATGAGAAACATTTCATTGTCCTCGGGATCCCTGGGCGAGCATCTAGAAGGTTAATGGTTTGGATTTATCTTTTGCCAGCTACAAGCCTCTGGGCCTTCATCCCCTTCTGCCCATGAAATGCGAGACAACCCCTTCTTGGGTCAATACACCCGAAGATCCGAAAAGGTGAGGAGATGAAGGGATGAAGTGTGGAAAGTGACAAGTATGGTCGGGAATGGCACGATGAATCATCAAAAGGACCTCCCAGTAGCATACCTATCCCTAATGGTGACCCACTTACTAGGGCGCAATGTCAACCACAAAAGTGAAACAGGGCAAAGAGCATAATGTCCAAGCAAATGTCACATAATTAAAAGCAGTAATAGATGCAACAAACTCAAATGCCTCAAATATTGAAATGACACTCACCATAATACCTGACTTGTACCTGATGGAGCAAGACCCAATGTCTTCCGAAGGCCAGCTGATGTGGTGGGTACCATCGTGACGAACCTGGAGTTGTGGTGGTGAGGTGGGTCTCCCTCTGTGCAAGTGGACATTGTTGGTCAAGTTGTCTCTCGATACTCCATGTCTGCAACCTGAGGACCTCGAGACATCGTATCCCTAGTTATCCCGAGGAGTTGGGGATAGCAATGTCCACCAAACAATAGAATTGACCTCCAATCTACATTTGGTTGCTCATGAGGGACCTCGAGATATTTGAAAAACCAATAGGAGCAAACAAAATGGCCAACCATGAGGGCCACTCCATTTTTTCTTTACTTCTAGGTATTTAACACAAGACTAAAAAATATTCAATGAATAATGATCATACCTCATACCAATACCAAGAGTGGAGTTTCCAAAATGAGCTTCAAAAGGGCCTTCAAGATTGATGGATGTGCTCACCTCTACACCCAACAATGTCTTAAAAATCTATAAGGAACAAGGGCTTTATCCCTTCATGGAATCACCATGTGAGAAGCAGATCTTCAATACAACACTCTCACAAAAGTGGCATGAAGCATAGTCTTCAAAATTTCCAGAAGAATAGACTTTATCCCCAACAATGACACCAAAAATGTTATCTCCCAAATTGTACTTGATGATAAAATCCGTAATCCACAAACCACAATCCAACAGGGAACTACTATGACGATCCCCTAAGAAACATATCCTCTTCACTTTAGGTTGACTCTCCTCCAACTCAAGGGGGGTATCCCTAGTAGGATTACTAAAGCTAAGCAATAAGGCACAAGGTGAAGTGAGAGTATCTCTAGTAAAACAATGTTTTGGGTATTTATAGAATATAGAAGAGGTGATGGAAGGAAGTAGAGATCAATGCCAAATCCAACAAGGGCAATGGAGTCAAGGTGAATCAAAGGGGGCTTATGGGGTCAGGAAGAAAACCCCTCTTCAGAATTGGTCTATTTCATCTGAGGATTAGGAATAAGAAACTATAACCCAAAGGGAAGAATAATCCCTTATCTAATCAAGATGAACAATGAAGACCAAGGCCCTAAAAGAAGGGGTCCTCAAGGGAGCAACCTTCATCAACAAGATCAACTATAGCTTGATAGATGTACTCAATTCCCTTGCTAGAGTTCCTAAAATGGATAGACAAAGGAACGAATCAAATAACTACCAAACTAACCAAAGGAAGATGGAGAGAAGTTACCCCAAAACATCTTCATTCCAAGTGGTAGAATTTACCCTTCATTGAATCGATCTTGTTATCTTGTAGAAGACTTGAGAATTCACAATCAATCTTTATGCACCAAATAGAAACTAAGATAGAAAAGCTTCAAGCATTGTCCACAATGAAAAAACCCTTATACATCCATATTTTCCAACAAAGATATGCCAATTAAGCTCCAAGGAGTGGAAGCTCCAAAAATCTAACCATGAGTACAAATGAGGAGGGGCTACTCTTTATATCAAGTCTAGCTCAACTTCCTTTACAATAAATTAATAATTTCTCATGTGAAAATCCTAGGATCTAGCCTAGGGAGGAGTAAAGAATTATTTCCTCTAACTAATAACTTAATAATACATAAAATAACAAAGTAGTCAAGGGCACATGTACAAGTCTCCAAAAAAGATATGCCCAAGAGAGTGGGACGTCCCCATCAAAGAAAGAAGAAGATGAGTCAAAGGTGGAACATCTAGGCTCCAAAGGCTTCCAAGTGGATAGATCCACAACCCAACTCCTCTAAGTGGGCAATGAAAACCTCTTTGATCTCCTCCAAGGTGGATGTGTAGCTCTTCAAGGTGGAATGCCCCAATCAAGCAATGAATAGAAGCTCCCAAGAGTGGATGGCCTCCAATAGATGCATGGAAATATGGGCTATGTTGCCTCAAGAGCTAGGGCACTCTTCACTATAGGCAAACATCAATAATAATCTCCCCAAATAAGAAAAATGCTCAAGCAAAAGATGTGGGTCGTTCCTCCAATGAGTGGTCAAAATTGTGACGAAATTTTCTTGAGACAGATTTTAAAAGCACCATAACTATGTCAAATTTTACCTAAATTTATATTATGACCACATTTTGGAAATCTCATGGCCACTCTACACCTAATGTCATTGATCTATTGGAAATCTGAGCACTTTATTAAAAGATAACTTCTCCTGAAGCTAGGTCACCCGCAAAATATGCAATGAATCCTAGATCTAGGGTTTGGAACTTCCTAGATCTTATCCAAGGTGAGACATCCCATCAACAAACATGATAAAATGTGCAAAGTGACCTCTAAAATGGACGTCATCCTCAAATCAAGCAAGTGGATTCATGATACAAGGCATCAATATGTGGAATATGATTAACACTCAACCATATCCATAAAAATAAGGGACAACCACCCTTTAATCCAACAAAATGCTTGAACACATGTCTACAATAATTCCTAAATGGCTCATGTGGACCAATAAAGCATGAGAAGTAGTGGATCCAAGTAAGAGTAAGTCAAAATACGACATTAAAAAACCCATATGCCAAGTCATCAAGAGCCCCACCAACTCTTCAAGGAGAAGGGCAACCTCATCAAAACATGCATGAAGTGAAGATAAGTGTGAATGTGCCTCCAAATGTGGTCCTAGGATGGGGAGTGTTATCCACCAAGTTGCACAAGGATGGACTTCCAGTGAGCCGCCAAAGATTGAATAACTCCTTGTTCAAAATTCAAAGTTCAAAAATTCAGTCGGTCTATGAGACCACCTTTTTTTCCGCATTTTCATCCCTTTGGAACATTGTAATAAATGACTTGAGAATGAAAGTTGTAAAAGACTATTGGCCACCTAAGACCTGAGCACGAGTACGTACTCTAGAGTGTTTTTTTTCACTTGTTAATTATTTATTGCCTATTAGGCGATTAATAATTTCTAAGTTTTTTCACTCAAAATCACCTCCAAACCTAGAGTCTGTGCTAGTGGTTAGGCCTTGGCATGGTATAATCAATGTCTAGTGTCTAAATGTATATGAATTTGTGCTAGGTCATGCCTATTGAATCATATGAAAATTGTGCTAAGTCCCCATAGGTTTTTTTTTTTTTAAGTTCTAGTCAAATAAAAAATTTCCCGTAAAACGGACTTTTTTTAATGTAAAGGTCAATAAACTCACAAAAATGGCATCAATCATTGTTAGATGCCATATTTGTGCTCGTTTTCTAAGCCAGAGCACCTTCTAAACCCTTATCCCCCTTTTGTTCAGGCAAAAAAGTGATTTTAATCACTCAAAATTGTAATTTGCTCTCAAAAAGGTAAAAAGGGACATTTTAATTAAAATGCTAAAATTTAGGAGAGTTGTTAAAACTTGGCAAACATGTCGGAAACATGTTTTTTCGTGTCTGGAGTCCCTGGTATAGTTGGCAAGGCCTTCTCCTAGTGAAGGCGCCTAGTTTAGGTGACATGGTGTGATGTCCCTTTCCCAAGAGTAGGCCAACAGGGAGTGACTTAGTAATCTATGTGTTCCCGTAGACTATAGTCAGGCACAAACAAGGAACAAAAGGGAGAAATAAGGGTGATTTGGTGGCTAAACGATGAATTAAGCCAAAAAGCATAGGAAAAGTCACTTAAGCCTAAGTCAACGAAGAATTAGAACGAAAAGGTGCTAAAGGGGAACTTAATTAATTAATTATTCACCTTAGGAGGAAAGGCGCCTAGCTTAAGTGAGGTCAATGGTGAATTAGATCGGGAAGAGTATAAAGGGAGGAATTCAACCTAATTCCTCATTATACATTGTTATGATTTGATGTTGAGAGTTCCCAGAGGAGGAAGAGATTTGACTTCTACTGTTTTCTGGATTTCTGGAGGAAACCACCACCATTGATAGGTTTCGGTGTTGAGAGACACCCTAGCCCATCAGAGATACCATCCAGGTATTTCACCGTGCTATTCAAGAGTATCCAGTTATCAGTGTTGCGCAGCTCAGCCAGTGGGGGTGCAAGTCAGATAGAGGGTTTGTGTAACTGCACGAGATTAGAGCTCGGATTGCAGTTTCCTTCCGACCCAGTTGAGATCCAGCGAGGGCGCATAGAATGAGCCACTTTCCATCAAATTCGGACGGTGGAATCCTTCAGAGCGCATCATTCAACCATTTAGGGCAGAGCGCTTTTGGAAGGACAATTGGGGTTATAGACAAAGCATTAGAGGAGATTTGGGGAAACCCTTCCGACCCAATTCTGCATTTGGCGAGGCGATCGTTTTGAGTCCTATAGTAGCTGATTCCGTTGGTGGAATCATTTGGGGCGCATCCAAAGAGCCAAGAGGTGCGCAAACCCCCAGGGGACGAGATCTGAAGCATCAGGGGCCAGATCTATCATCCGGCAGTCACCAGTATCATTCTAAAGGCCAAGGCGCTTCTATTGGGATAGTTTCCAGCTCATTCCAACGGGGTATAACCTTCCGGATGCGTTTTCCAGTTTGTAGCGGTTACCATGCTTCTCCGGAACCACTAATTTTGCCGATCTATCCGTGCATGCATCAGATCTGCCTTCATCTTCTGATCACAGGTATTTTATGTTATTTGCTTGTATTCCAGTGACAATCCATGAGATCTAACTGAAGACTATCTTCTATATTTCCAGTATTTCATTGTATTTCCATGCTTGAATTTCATAATACATATTATTGGGCGGTTGATGTTCCTTATTTCCGCATGCGTCATATATATATTGTTTAAACCATAATATATAACATGCACATGCAACAACCACAAACATCTCAAACACATAACTAAAACGCATCCAAAAACCCCCAGAGTATCAAATCTGAAGGTAAAACGCATCCAGAAACCCCCAATGTATCAGATCTGTGAGACAGAACACTAGATCCGTAGTAGATATCCTGATCAGCGGGATCAAGGATATTTCAGTGGTATCAGAGCTTTAGTCCTGCCAGCGTGTGACTAAAGATGATGAGTACAACAGAAGACCCAGATGACCATGAGCACATAGGTGACAAATATGTCACTTACAACAGGCGCAAGGAAAGAAGGCCTAGGCCTGACTTTCCTCCTTTCCCTCCCAGTTCAAAGGAAGAGGAAGAGGCACACGGAGAAGCAGAGAGAAGAGTAGAGCGGGAGGCTGAGAGGATGCTAGGAGACAGATATGAGCTACCAGAGGGCAGTGGTAAGGCCCCCATGGAACCAGAGTCAACCTTCATGTAGGTTATCAATGATATGTTAGCTAGTCAGCAGACCATGTCTCAGCCCTTGGCACAGGTGGTTGATAGATTGGCTATGGTGGGCACCCCAGGCACACAAGCCCCACATGCAGCACAAGAGAACTCAGGGGCGGGCAGTAGACCTCAGTCACCCACTCGCACATACACCTCTGTGAGTAGGATTCCCCGACCTTTGTTTCCCAGTATCCAGAGGGCACCCCCGGTAGCAACACAGTTGTCGATAGCACAGAGACCGCCCACACATGTAGAGGACATTGCAAACTATCGGAGAGAGTACGCAGCACTGGGTCGTGACTTCCATCAGGATAGGACCCTAGTCGAGTATTGTGGCCTCAGACTCAAGAACCGCCCTAGAGAGCCATAGAGAGGAGGGTCGCAGCAGCAGCAAGGGCATAACATTGATTTCATCCAAAAAAGTTGGTAAACTCACCATACCCTCTTTCGAC
>JZKD02S1719818.1:95721-114049 GCA_000966675.3 Picea glauca
TTTGAGCGACATTCATTGGTGTCATGCCAAGGGATTTTGTGGAAATCGCACCATTTTTCAGTGTCCTTCTTAGTCTTCCCGTGACCCTTCTTTTCCTATGGCTTGGAATGGTTTTCGGGAGACTGCTTGTTAGGGTCATATTTATCATACTTTGGTTGTTGCGGATTTGTAGACCCGAACTCCTGTTTGTTCTGGTGCTTAAATTTCTACTCGATTTTAACAACATATCAATAAGCAACACTGAGTGATGAGATGTCAAGAAAATCCATTTCAGTTTGGATGTATTTGTGTAGAGCCCCATGGTATTTTAGAACCAAATGTCGTTCAGAGACTTTGATACCCAACTTAGTGCACAAGATATGGAAGGTATTGGTGAACTCTGGAACTTTTTGGCCCCTCTCTTGCTGCAGTGTGGTCCATCTCATATATTGTTCCTCATAGTTGCCAACAGGGTAATACTTTTCCTTTACTGCATCCACAAAAAAATCCCAAGTGGGATTGACCCCATATATTCTAGACTCTTTGGAATTTTTCTCCCAATAAGTTTCCCACCAATGTTTGACATGGGGGAGAGCTTTAAGGAGTGTGAAGGTGATCTTTTCCCTGTTAGAAAAACGGTGAACAAAGAAATAACCTTCTAACGGATTTAACCATTTGTCTAAGGCATTCACATCTATCTAACCTTCAAATAAGAGAATATCAAAATTAACCTATACCTTAAAGGGAGAGGTGCTTCAAAAGTGGTTGTTTGATGAAGATGCGCATGTTGCTATCGACATGTGTTGAAGGATATGGGAAAAATTCTCCATCATTTCATCCCTTTCTCGCGTGAGAGCTTGCTCAAGCAACAGATTGATAGAATCATCTACTCTGTCGTTTTTATTTTCTTCCACCATGGAGGGTTTATTGGGCATGCAAGAGCGATTGTCTTCAAGAGAGACAAGCTCAAGACACAACTTGTTATAGTCGGACCTCGTCGGGGACATGTACTAAAAAAAAACGATCGAGCACAACCTGCTCTGATACCACTGATCCAGATTATTTTTGGCATGAAATGAGAGCAGAGATATAATAAAGAAATGTATAGAGATATCTCAGATATCCATCATTATAACAGAAATGTATCAGAGATGCAACCATAAACACAATTATATAGTAATACACAATTTTCTATTAATGAGCGAAAATGTACAAAGACTGTAAAATAGAGAGTGAAAGACTCAGTAGAATAGTGGAATCTTATCTCTGAGAAGAGATGTGACAACTACTCGCATCTGTGGGAAGATGATCTTACAATGAGTCCCCAAAGCCTTTTTATCATAAAGAAAATCCAAAACCCTAACCCCAAAAGATGAAAAGCCAACAGTTTTGTGGACCCCGTTTTGGATAGTTTGGTGTATCAACTTCCTGGGGGCGTAACTTTGGCATACGATCTCCGTTTAGGGTGCACGATAGCTCATTGGAAAGGTATCGTCGAGGAGATTCATTTTTGGGGCTCAATCAAAGCCTTCAAATAACATTAAGAAACACAATCATGAAAACCCTTCATTTAGGCCCTCAAAATGGCCCCAGAAGTTAAAAACTGCTAAAAATAGTAAATTACCAAAATTGCCATAAAATTGTTTTGAGCCAGTTGGAAAAGGTGGGTGGCCACCAATATCCACCTCGATCAGAAGTGTTTGGGGTGAAGACTCAATGGGCATAGGGCTCATGACATACAAGGAGTTGTAGTGTCTCATTCAAGGGTGCCTTTATAGAGGGTGTGTGGTACCTTCGTCTACAATGCACTTTTTCCAAGCCCATTAATTGTCGTTCTTTTATTCTTTCATAATTTTAAGGAGAGGTTGAAGGTCATTGCCTTGGTGTGGTGACCAGATAATGGAAATGTCACCCACAAACACCTAGTGGAAATTGAGAAGGTTGGCTCATGATGAGAACCCTTTTTTCTCAGCCATGCAATTGAGAGCCATTACCCTGGTTTGGTGACCAGATGATGGCAATGTCATACCACTAGATATTCATGGACGTGATAGGTCGGCTCGTGATGAGACCTCCTATCCTTCAACTAACACTTTTAGCATTCTTTATTATATTATGGGTCCCCTTTACTCAAAGATAAGCGTTTCACTACTTTCATGGGTGATCCTTGGGAGAAGCATCTGGAAGATTCATATAAGGATTTTATCTTTTACCCAACATCAATCCCTCTGGGCCTTCAGCCCCTTCTTCCCATATAATGAGGGATAACCTCTTCTCAGGTCAATACACCCTAAAATCCTAAGAGATAAGGAAATCGAGGGGAATAATGATGGAAAGTGGAAAGTGGTAAGTATGGTTGAGAATGGTACGATGGATCTTTAAGGTAGTTCCTAGTAGTAAACCCATCCCTAAAGAAAACCACTTAATAGGGAATAATGTCAACCATCAAGGTGAAGTAGGGCAAAGGCATAATGTCCAAGTATATATCATGAAATCTAGAGCAATCTAATATACAACATACTCAATTGGCTTAAATATTGAAATGTTGCTCACCATAATACTGACTTGTACCTCATGGAGCAAGGCCCACTGCCTTCCGGAAGCCAGCTGATGTGGTGGATGCCATCTGGAAATCCGTGACCATCTGTGGTGGTGAGAGGGGTTTCCATCTATGCAAAAGGGTATTGTTGGTCATGTAGTCTCTCGACACTCCATATCTACAACCAAGGGGCCTCGAGACATAATCTCCTTAGTTATCCACAAAACGGGGATAACATTTGGCTCCTACTTGGGGACATGTGCTCGTCGTAGAGTGCATGAGAACCAAAACATCTCCTAGTAGACCTGTGTCTGGAAGGAAACATCAAATTGTCAAGTGCAGGATGACCTACTCATCCTTGTTCGCATATGATCATAATCAAAACAAACTAAGCTAGAAAAATAAAATTTTGACATTTTTTCAAAAATTTCTAAGCTAAGCATGAAATCAATATGCAAGTAGAGAAAAATGAAAATGAAATGTATCTAAACTAATATGAACAACCAAGATGCAAATGCAGGGAATCAAAATGACTTACCTACTTACCTGGGGCATGGGCCCTTAAGAAGTCATGTGACCTAGATGTGAGGTTGGAGAAGAGATCCATCTACTGGTAGTGGAATCTTCCTCTTGTCTAAAGTTGTCAGATAATACCTCTCTTTGTCAGACTTATTCATGATGATGTAAGGGCCAAGCCATGAATTGTTGTTTTTTTGGTCATATATGGGCTTGCCCGTTCTTTTGTCCCACATGATCACAAAACTTCCTTCATTGAAATCGATGCAAGGTGTATTCTCATCGTATGGAAGCTCTATGTGGATTGTCTCTTTGATGATTTCTTCATGTTTCTCATCTTCTTCTTGCATAATATGAATAGACTCTAGCTCCTTGCCATGGTATTTTGAAGTCTTCTTCTTGTCTGTCCATGGGAGAAACATCTCTATGGAATATTCCTACATGAAGGGTAACTCAGATGGATCATACTCAATAACTTATGGAGGCATATCATAGTAGTGTTCATTGATATAATTAGGGCCCCTCGGATCCATCACATGTGTATATTTATTTTCTCTATTATGTAATATCTCATACGTGCCATCGCCCATGGGAATATATGCATGGGTAAGGTTCATGCTAAGGAAACCTCTGAGGGATGACGACCATGTACTCGTCAAGAGCATCCCCTAGGCATCTGGAATATCGATCACCAATATTTCCATGAGGACACTGATATGTGAATAATCTTCCAAAAATACCTCATTGTCTTCACACATGCCCAAGACCTTGACTCTTCTTGAATCAATACCATAAACATTTCCATAAGGTCGGGTTGTCTCCAAACCAATTTGTTTCATCACCTTCAATAACATGACATTTGTTCAGGCCCCTAAATCAAGCATGCAGTTTTCAAGTGGAGGGAATTCATGCTTAATGAAAGATAGAAAAGAGGGTTTTTGTCCTTTGGTAGATCGAGATACATAGTGTTCAAAATCATGGGAGGGTCCTCCTTCTCGGTTGGCACCTGTAAGGATTTCAAAACTTCCCTTTTCACAGAAGGGACCTTGCACATATCTTCCACTGGGACCGTCATATTCAATTTCCCAAACATTCTTGCAACATCTATATTTAAAGAAATATCATCTATAGGAGTTGACTTAGGAAGCAACTCACATACCGATGGTGGAACACCTTTTCTGCTGAGGGAAGAGGAGTATCATGCTGTGAAAAAGGGGCTGAAGAATTTTTTCTTCTGGTGTAGGTCACCATTTCCCTCCTCCTTAATTCGTTCTTTTGATCATCTGTCAATTTGTTTAAGTTCTGGAGTCTCCCCTCTCTTTCTCTTATTCTTCTGGCTTCATTGATTTGTTCTTGGGTAACCCGTTCATCGTCAAAATTACAAATCATGAAGTTTATATTGTCAGGATAATCTTCATCTTGTCGGGGGAACTCATCTTCTGTGTGGGGTTCTTGGCATGGGAGACGCCAAGCTTTTATATCAACTTTCCCAACATGTTTCAAAGTATCTGGGGCCTTTGCCTCTTGTTGAGGTCTTGGTTTCCAACCAGTGGCATATCTATGTTGTCTGGAAAATTGAGGTCTAGGATCAAGTTGATTTCTTTTCACTGTAGTCATACGCTTCATAAGTTGATTCTGCACCTGAACAAACTGAGTATTGATTTGGTCTATCTTCTGAGTCAAGAGAATAATCAGATTAGGAATGTTGTTGTTGGAAACCTTCATCCTTGCTTTTTTCTTGGTACGAAGGTATTGAATTGGTTCTATTTTTGAATCACAGAGATTCTCTTAATGTCGATACTGAACTCTTTATCCTCTGCCAATGATGTGGGATTTTTATATTTGAGAATGTATCAGAACTATCCTGCAAAATCATTCATCTAAAGGAGACGAACTGATGATGTTGTAGCATGGTAATTTGTTGGAATTTGATTGTACAACCTGCCAAATATGGAAATGAATTCCTTTACTGTTTCATTCTCCTTTTTCTTTATTTGATTGAATTAAGTCCCAAGTGTCCCACCATCTACCTTTTTCAATCATCTGCTCTTGAATAAGTTGGAAAAGGCATCATAGGACGTGATATGATTATCAGGGAGTCCTCTGAAACAATCAATGGCTTCTTCAGTCAATGATGAAGAAAATAACCTCATGGACACATATTCATGATCAATACCTGCATTGTCCATGTCCCGGCCCATGCCATAAATGTGGTCTTCATTAGTTATCACATAGTTTCCTAGGAACTTTGGAAACCACTTGTTGACTTTTGTTGGCATTTTGTTAGGGTAACCTTGGATATTATCCATGTTAAGGGGTTTGTAGAGGTCCCTTTCCCAAGGGCAATACATTGGAACAAGAGGGAGGGTATTATGGAAAAGGGTTTTAGCAACGAGAGACTTGAGAGGAGGCCTTCTTTGGTAAACCTTAGAAGGCTTGAACCTCCCAAGGGGAAAAGGTTTAGGGAAAGAAGGATTCTGGGAAGGTGGAGTCGCGAAATGAGTTTCAAGATGAGCTCATAAAAGAAAATGGAAAGGGAACGTCCCTTAGGTGAAGTCACAAGGCAAGCTAAGGGAAAGGCTTTGGGGTAGCTTACCAAAGTGTTGTTAGGGTACGAAGAAGATTCAAAATCTTCCTTGGCAACAACGCCAAAATGTTATAGCGCAACTTGTAGGTTGGGAATATCTCAACCCAGCCACGAAAGCAAGTGCTACAACTTGGGAATCCTACACCCAATGTCACCTCGATCTAGGTCTTGCACTTCAAGGGTGACTATGTCACTCTAGGGAGGCGATCCCAATGACCTCAGGGGAAATGAGATGGGGATGGATGGAGATGGAAGTGGATCCCCTAGAGGTCAAATGTAAATGGAATGAAAATTGGGAAGAGATGCCTTGTAAGTCAAGTGATTATTGCCCCAAAGCTATAGTATTTTTCTGGATGATTGTACCTGCCCAGACACAAGAAAATCCAACTTGCAATGATATATGTTAGTATGGATCAACAAGTTAAGCTTGTTATCCCTAATTTGAAGCAATATATGATCGTTTATATAAACAAATAAAACATCTAAATTAGCATACAAATATCTAAACTAGTTAAACAAATCAATACCAAGATTAGCAATGAATATAGGTTGAAAAATGGCACTTAAGAGGCAAGAGCAGATGGATGTTATAACATGTAAATTTCTGCAGACAATTGTAGCCTTATGGCTGTAGATTTTAGTCACTTATATCAGCAAATTACACCATCAAAAAATGCCAACAATCAGCCCAAAATATGTGCCCTAGTTAGTAGAGTAAATGAGCAAAATTTAGAAGCTAGTCTAGGGTTAGTTTAGGAGTTATAGTTAATAGTTTGTGTAGGTTAGATCAGCCATAATGGTCGTAGGTTAGGGTTTGTAACATCAAGAAAAATAGTGGGAGAGAGGGGACGCCCTAATAGGGGTAGACTCCTCTCAATGAGGCAAACCAACTCCAAGCAAGATACCTTTCAAAAGATGAAAAATCACCTTTCCCAAGGCAATGATTTTTTATCTCCAATGCAAAAAAATGATGACTGGTGCCTTTACTATTGGGTTAATGGAGTCAAAATAAATGAACTAGAGATGCTAATTCCTTGGGGGTGTAAATCCTCTTACTTCCCAAGGCAAGTATCTCTTGTTAGGGTTTGAGAATGAGGGGTGTAAATCTTCTTACTTCCCCAAACAAATCCTTGTAACATCAATGAACTTTAAGCAATAAATGATGGAGACTACAATGGGGGTGTAAATACTCTTACTTCCCACTTAGATATTAGCACAACAATCCTTAACTTGAAAAAGTGATAGCATAAGAGTAAAAGACCATACCAAAATAAGAAAGATGCTAAGATAATCCACCATTAAAGCTAGAAAGCATTCCTCCAAGGCTAGCGCCTCACTCCTCCATCAACCATTCACAAGAGATATCCATAAACAAGTGCACAAGAGACAAATATAGGCAAGTGTAGCAGAAATTTCAGATCCAATTCCTCTCACAAGAGGGAGAGTTATGTTTAAATGAGATCTTATGATCTCTTATTTATACAAAATGTCACTAAGGTGACTTGTCCATAAAACAAGGGGTAAACGAAAAGACTAGGGGTCAAAAACCCTAATCTTGCCCCCTTTAACAAAGTAATATTAAACAATTCATTTAAAGTTTCACTTTTTCACAAATAAAACCCTAATTTCACATGGACGTCTCCCCTTTAGGGGACGTTTTTCCACTTAGAAGAAGTCATTGGTGTTGGAGAAGCATTGGTAGGCCTCTAAAGGCCACATGTCAAGCATCTAGGCAATCTCCTCATGGTTAAGACCTCCTCCTCCTCAAAAAATCCATGTTTCAATGAGTGGCTACATCACCACCAAACCCTAGCCCCCAAAAGCGACGTCATGCCCTAGAAGGTGACATTTTTCCTCTCCTAGGCAAGTCGTTTGGCATCTGAAGCATGGGATAGCTCCATCCAACTCTCCTCTAGGTCTTCAATATTTCATCTCTATGATCTGGCATGTGGACCCTTGACATCCAACCCGTGGTCTTGCAGCCCCATGGAAGCCCAAGCTAGGCTTGTTCTCCCAATATTGTCCACCAACTAGGTCCTGCAAAGACAAATGAGCACATCCTCCAAGGATCTCAAGTCACAACATAATGATAAGTAAATCCAATCAAGAAATAAGCCACCTAATCATGTGCATCAAATATCACTATATGAAACAATTAATTGCTCAAAGACACTATGCGACTTGTCAAGTTTGAATATGGGAGGGTTGATGAGGTGTCCTATTGGGTAGATCTTGCCCTAGGTCAAGGAGAGTTTCCAAGAGATCCCTCTCTAAGCCATGTAAAGTGCATGAAGTGGTTGGGGTCAAGACTCAATGGGCATAGGGATCATGACATATAAGGGGTTGTAGTGTCTCATTCATGGGTGACTTTGTAGAGGGTGTCTGGTACCTTCATTCGCAAATGCACTTTTTCCAAGCCCATTAATTGTTGTTCTTTTATTCTTTCATAATTTTGAGAGGTTGAAGGTCATTGCCCTGACATGGTGACCAGATAAAGGCAATTTCACCCACAAACACCTAGTGGAAATGAGAAGGTTGGCTCATGATAAGACCCCCTTTCTCTCAGCCATGCAACTGAGAGCCATTACCTTGGTTTGGTGACCAGATGATGGCAATGTCATACCATTGGATATTCATGGACATGATAGGTTAGCCTGTTATTAGACCTCCCATCCTTCAACTAACCCTTTAAGCATTCTTTATTATATCGTGGGTCCCCTTTACTCAAAGATAAGTGTTTCATTTATTTCTTGGGTGATCTGTTGGCAAAGCATCCAGAAGGTTCATATAAAGATTTTATCTTTTACCCAACATCAATTCCTCTGGGTTGTCAACCCCTTCTTCCCATAGAATGAGGGACAACCCCTTCTCGAGTCAATACACCCTAAAATACAAGAGATAAGGAAATGGAGGGGAATAATGATGGAAAGTGGTAAGTATGGTCGAGAATGATACGATGGCTCTTTAAGGGAGTTCCTAGTAGCAAACCCATCCCCAAGGAAAACCACTTAATAGGGAACAATGTCAACCACCAAGGTGAAGCAGGGAAAAATGCATAATGTCCAAGCATATATCATGAAATCGAGAGCAATATAAGATAGAACATACTCAATTGGCTTAAATATTGAAATGATGCTCATCATAATACTGACTTGTAACTCGTGAAGCAAGGTCCACTGCCTTCCAGAAGCTAGTTGATGTGGTGGATGCCATCTGGAAATCTGTGACCATATGTGGTGGTGAGAGGGGTTTCCATCTGTGAAAAAGGGTATTGTTGGTCATGTAGTCTCTCATCACTCCATATCTACAACTTGAGGGCCTCGAGACATAATCTCCTTAGTTATCCACAAAATGGGGATAACAGGTACAAATGGAAGGCCCATGCCTCACTGTCTCTCGGTTTTGTGCGGTGACCTTTGTTGTTGGCCCTTTCTGGGATACTATGGTGCATGATGTTTCTCCTTTAGATTGTGTTGATTAGTTACTTGGACTCCCCTACCAACATGCCCATAACTCTATTTATCATGTTAAATTCCATAAATACCACTCGTAACATGAGGGACGCACCTATGTTCTCACCTCCTCTACCTCTCACTCCACACAACCTATGACCGGACAAGTAGTCATTAAGCAAGTGAATCTTAACAAACATGCTTCCTTATGTTTGGTTCACTCCATTAAACCAGACCATCTACCCAACCCAACACCTCGGGACATGGCTTTCCCGCTCCTAGAAGTTGTCAATTTCTTTCCCCAACCCATAGAACTACCCCCGTGTTGCTCTATTGAGCACACCATTGATCTCATTCCAGAAGCCTCTTCTTCTCCACCTTCATCTTCGCCTCATGCATCTCCAACATTTCTTATTCCAAAACAATTTTTTGTTCCAGTAGTCTCCACTAGTAGGTTATGTACTCCAACACAAGTGCCAACATATTATAACACTTTTCTTGGTAGCTCCTCTTTTTCCCAACATATTATTGAGAAATCTTAATCCAAACATAATTCTTACAAATGAAATATAGCAGGGAAAAATCATTTGCAGAGGCATCCCTTCTTAGTTGGAGCAGTTGATAAGACATGGTGTATTGGACGCACCCGTTTTTCTTCCATGGAGCTTGTATTTAAGGGAAATGTTGACGTAGATAATGAAGCGTTGGTTGATCAGTATCGAGTGGGGTCTGCACATCAACAACAAGAAAAACACTCAGCATAGTGTTATACCCACACTTTTTTCTCAATTCCATCTTCAGGTAGCCGCTGCATTACCAACTACACTAGAGTGTTCAAAACAAAGGCCTCATAAAATTCACACCCCAATGTTCTTTCACCCAGAAGCTCGTGTATGGCTCTTGTAGGAGAAGCACCAATTCAGAGGAAAACATCATCAATTGCACCCACTCAAAGATGATCTCAACATAGTTCGAGAAAGCATTGGAGAGAATGCAATGCAAATTTCCTCATTTGTTAGCGGAAGCGGGGATGCTTCCAGATCTAAACAAGGAGGAATTAGGCCACCAAAGAGGGCGCCCATGATCCATATTTGTGAGCGGAATGAAATGAAGCACAAATATATAACACTAACACATATATATAGAGAACAATAACATAGATGCAATGGAACTTAACTTCTATTGAACAAGAAATCTACTGAAACTGTAAAATGCAGAATGAAAACAATCTTGCTCGAATGGTGGTAACTAATCTATGAGAAGAGATGTGGCTGCTAAGTGCATTCATATGAGCACATTACAATGAGGCCTCGAGACATTTTTATCATTAAGAATTAAACATAAAACCCTAGACATAAAAAAACCTAACACTAGGAGATGAAGCACCAAAAGTCATGTGGGCCCCGTTGGGTTAGTCGGTACATCAACTTCCCGGGGTTGTAACTTTTGCAAACGATCTATTCTTTAGGCACACGATAGCTCGTTGGAAAGGTTTATTTGAGGACTACATATTATTCCATCACACTCTACTTTCAAGAAAAATGTGACTGTGGTAGACCCAAAAAACGTTGTTTAGGGCCTCAAAACGACCCCAGAAGTTTAGGACCCAAAAAGCTAAAAAAAACGGCAAGATAAAAATTGTAAATTCCAAGATGAAAGTTGTATGTGAGACAAATAGAGGAGGTGGGTGGCCACTGATATCCACATGTATCAATCCTCCCTCCTTAGGAAGCAATGTTCTCCATTGCGTTGAGTTCCCCCATCAGATGAGGAAACTTCTGTTGAATTTGGCCCCGGGTGAGCCACTTGCCTTGGTGCAGGAGTTGCCCCACTTTGACAACCCAATAAAGCTTAATATTTTTTTGGCAAGTTCCCTTGACCTATGTGTCCACGATTTGATCAGTCGATGCTCGTTCCATGCAGTTAGGGTTGAGCTTTATTGGTGTCAATTGTTCTGTTATCTCTGAGGTGTCCAATAAGGGTGGAAAGTATGGATGAAGGAGTTCCACATTAAACATTGGGTGTAAGCAAAGGAAGGGAGGAATGTTGAGCTCAAAAGAATTGTCACCGACAACCTTGGTGTGTGATGTCCCTTTCCATTTGATGACTCAATAGGGATCGAATGAGTAGTCTACCAGTTCTCGTATACCAGTTCTTGTAGACTATAGTCAAGCATAGAGGGGAACAATTTCTCTAATTAATGTCATTTCATCAAAGTTTGACCAAAAGTGACATTAAAAGGGGGAAAATGACTAAGAGGTAAAGTGAACATCTAATTATACTAGAAAGGGGGTTTAAAGTGAATTAAGTGAATTATTAATCAGAACTTTAGAAAAAGTCACTTAAGTTATGCATGCAAACATAGAATTAGATGGAGGAGGGATAAAAGGGATGAGTTCGACCTAATTCCTCATTATTGACGATTATTGAGTTTAGAAACAAGTTCCAAAGTAGAGAAGTCGACCTCCATTGTTTTGTGGGTTTCTGGAGGAAACAACCACCACATATTGGTTTCAATGTTGAGAGACATACCCTAGCCATCGGGAGGACCACATAAGTTCTTCATCAGTATTCATTAGTAGTATACAGATCTAGAGCATCCAGGGTGCACTTCAGTAGGGTGAGGGCGTGAGGGTTTGAGAGGCATTGCGAGTTATCTAGGCCCGACCAAGGTACATTCAGTAGATTCCTTCCGACCGATTAGAGGAGGAACCAAGGCGCTCCTTTTGAGATAGTTAGAGCCATTCTGACCAGGGAACAATCCAGGGCGCATTTCCCAGCCAAAAAGTGCAAAGCACTTGAGGAGATACAGTTGGGGTTCCAGAGGGATCACCAGACTGGATCAGATAAATCCATTCTGACCTAGTTCAGATGAGACTAGGCTGCACACATTGAGCCAGTCAGATCTAGATTCTGATGGTCGGATAGACTAGGGTGCACTAGTTGGGCTTAGGAGGTTCGCAACCCTCAAGGGAGTCTAGTCGGGGTTCATACAGATCAACATAGAGCGGATATTCAGGCCGACATTCATTGTAAGGTTATTTGGGGCCAAGAAGACTCAGTCGAGATAGTTTCAAAGCATATCCAAGGAGTTTAGCCACCAGAGCGAATATTCCAGTCTCATGCAACAATTGTCGTGGGTGTTTTTGGGTGCATGTAGTAGATCAAAGTTTGCATGGAGTAGATATTCAGTCTCGTCCGTGGATCTACCTACCTCCATCCTTCCGAGTATTTTGTCTAGCATTTTTCTTTGTATTCTAGCTAAGATCCCTCTTTTCATGATCTAGTTGAGGTTATTTCATTTAATTTCACGCATGCAATATTGTAATTCTGATTATTTTGCTTAATAGAAGTTATTTAGTTGTTATTTGCTGCAAATCCATTGCATGAATGTTATAAACCTATAAACACACAAAAAAATGGAGTAAGAAACCTTCACAGAACCCATTCAGAAACCCAGGGTAGTATATCTGCAAGACAAGTCAATAGGGTTAGTAGCAAATATCCAGATCCGGGGATTTGGAATATTTTATTGGTATAAGAGCCTTCTTCCTGCTAACCTGTGAAGAAGCGCTATCTCATGATCCCATTATTTCGGGAACAAGTGAATCATACCGAGAGGGTCGAGGTCACATTGGGGATGAGTACATCAGTACCATAGGGTTCATAATAGAGATATAAGGGACAATAACATGAGGGACTACACTCCCTTCCACACTCAGTCAGATACAGAGCTAGAGGCATAGGACATAGGCAGGGATCATATCAGTTCCGAGACAAAGGTCGAATTAGAAAATACTATGGGTGACATGCATGAGACACCATAGGGCAAGAGGAAAGACCCCGAGATGCTGCATAATAGTACCCAAGACATATTAAATGACCTATCCAGAGGGCAACGAGACAAGATGAACACCATAGCACAGATGGCCATAAACACTCATATGGTCCAAAATAGTGTGGGAATAATGGGTGGAAATGTAGTAGGTGGAGCGAGTGGTTTAGGAGGACACTAGGGAGGTGGTTCCAATGTTTCGAGGGGGTTCCAAGGTGGAGCGAGTGGACATTAGTCCCCCATTCATACCTTTACATCATCTAGGAGGATTCCGCGACCTTTATATCCTCAGTTTTAGGGGGACAGAAGTTGTGACAGCCAGGGAAGCCGGTGGGATAGCCAGGATAGGGGCAGACAGGACCACGAGACCCTTTTGCAGAGTATAGATGAGACTACTTGGCATTGGGGCCAGAGTTCCATGCAGACATGAGTTTGATAGACTATTATTCGATAAGGTATCAGAAAATTCTTAGGGAGGCACAACGGGTAACATGCAGACCCAAAACATGGACTTTGTCAGGAAGGTGGGGAAGTTGAATATTCATACTTTCGACAGTTTGTCTCGATGTTCATCTCAAACATGGGNTTTGAGCGACATTCATTGGTGTCATGCCAAGGGATTTTGTGGAAATCGCACCATTTTTCAGTGTCCTTCTTAGTCTTCCCGTGACCCTTCTTTTCCTATGGCTTGGAATGGTTTTCGGGAGACTGCTTGTTAGGGTCATATTTATCATACTTTGGTTGTTGCGGATTTGTAGACCCGAACTCCTGTTTGTTCTGGTGCTTAAATTTCTACTCGATTTTAACAACATATCAATAAGCAACACTGAGTGATGAGATGTCAAGAAAATCCATTTCAGTTTGGATGTATTTGTGTAGAGCCCCATGGTATTTTAGAACCAAATGTCGTTCAGAGACTTTGATACCCAACTTAGTGCACAAGATATGGAAGGTATTGGTGAACTCTGGAACTTTTTGGCCCCTCTCTTGCTGCAGTGTGGTCCATCTCATATATTGTTCCTCATAGTTGCCAACAGGGTAATACTTTTCCTTTACTGCATCCACAAAAAAATCCCAAGTGGGATTGACCCCATATATTCTAGACTCTTTGGAATTTTTCTCCCAATAAGTTTCCCACCAATGTTTGACATGGGGGAGAGCTTTAAGGAGTGTGAAGGTGATCTTTTCCCTGTTAGAAAAACGGTGAACAAAGAAATAACCTTCTAACGGATTTAACCATTTGTCTAAGGCATTCACATCTATCTAACCTTCAAATAAGAGAATATCAAAATTAACCTATACCTTAAAGGGAGAGGTGCTTCAAAAGTGGTTGTTTGATGAAGATGCGCATGTTGCTATCGACATGTGTTGAAGGATATGGGAAAAATTCTCCATCATTTCATCCCTTTCTCGCGTGAGAGCTTGCTCAAGCAACAGATTGATAGAATCATCTACTCTGTCGTTTTTATTTTCTTCCACCATGGAGGGTTTATTGGGCATGCAAGAGCGATTGTCTTCAAGAGAGACAAGCTCAAGACACAACTTGTTATAGTCGGACCTCGTCGGGGACATGTACTAAAAAAAAACGATCGAGCACAACCTGCTCTGATACCACTGATCCAGATTATTTTTGGCATGAAATGAGAGCAGAGATATAATAAAGAAATGTATAGAGATATCTCAGATATCCATCATTATAACAGAAATGTATCAGAGATGCAACCATAAACACAATTATATAGTAATACACAATTTTCTATTAATGAGCGAAAATGTACAAAGACTGTAAAATAGAGAGTGAAAGACTCAGTAGAATAGTGGAATCTTATCTCTGAGAAGAGATGTGACAACTACTCGCATCTGTGGGAAGATGATCTTACAATGAGTCCCCAAAGCCTTTTTATCATAAAGAAAATCCAAAACCCTAACCCCAAAAGATGAAAAGCCAACAGTTTTGTGGACCCCGTTTTGGATAGTTTGGTGTATCAACTTCCTGGGGGCGTAACTTTGGCATACGATCTCCGTTTAGGGTGCACGATAGCTCATTGGAAAGGTATCGTCGAGGAGATTCATTTTTGGGGCTCAATCAAAGCCTTCAAATAACATTAAGAAACACAATCATGAAAACCCTTCATTTAGGCCCTCAAAATGGCCCCAGAAGTTAAAAACTGCTAAAAATAGTAAATTACCAAAATTGCCATAAAATTGTTTTGAGCCAGTTGGAAAAGGTGGGTGGCCACCAATATCCACCTCGATCAGAAGTGTTTGGGGTGAAGACTCAATGGGCATAGGGCTCATGACATACAAGGAGTTGTAGTGTCTCATTCAAGGGTGCCTTTATAGAGGGTGTGTGGTACCTTCGTCTACAATGCACTTTTTCCAAGCCCATTAATTGTCGTTCTTTTATTCTTTCATAATTTTAAGGAGAGGTTGAAGGTCATTGCCTTGGTGTGGTGACCAGATAATGGAAATGTCACCCACAAACACCTAGTGGAAATTGAGAAGGTTGGCTCATGATGAGAACCCTTTTTTCTCAGCCATGCAATTGAGAGCCATTACCCTGGTTTGGTGACCAGATGATGGCAATGTCATACCACTAGATATTCATGGACGTGATAGGTCGGCTCGTGATGAGACCTCCTATCCTTCAACTAACACTTTTAGCATTCTTTATTATATTATGGGTCCCCTTTACTCAAAGATAAGCGTTTCACTACTTTCATGGGTGATCCTTGGGAGAAGCATCTGGAAGATTCATATAAGGATTTTATCTTTTACCCAACATCAATCCCTCTGGGCCTTCAGCCCCTTCTTCCCATATAATGAGGGATAACCTCTTCTCAGGTCAATACACCCTAAAATCCTAAGAGATAAGGAAATCGAGGGGAATAATGATGGAAAGTGGAAAGTGGTAAGTATGGTTGAGAATGGTACGATGGATCTTTAAGGTAGTTCCTAGTAGTAAACCCATCCCTAAAGAAAACCACTTAATAGGGAATAATGTCAACCATCAAGGTGAAGTAGGGCAAAGGCATAATGTCCAAGTATATATCATGAAATCTAGAGCAATCTAATATACAACATACTCAATTGGCTTAAATATTGAAATGTTGCTCACCATAATACTGACTTGTACCTCATGGAGCAAGGCCCACTGCCTTCCGGAAGCCAGCTGATGTGGTGGATGCCATCTGGAAATCCGTGACCATCTGTGGTGGTGAGAGGGGTTTCCATCTATGCAAAAGGGTATTGTTGGTCATGTAGTCTCTCGACACTCCATATCTACAACCAAGGGGCCTCGAGACATAATCTCCTTAGTTATCCACAAAACGGGGATAACATTTGGCTCCTACTTGGGGACATGTGCTCGTCGTAGAGTGCATGAGAACCAAAACATCTCCTAGTAGACCTGTGTCTGGAAGGAAACATCAAATTGTCAAGTGCAGGATGACCTACTCATCCTTGTTCGCATATGATCATAATCAAAACAAACTAAGCTAGAAAAATAAAATTTTGACATTTTTTCAAAAATTTCTAAGCTAAGCATGAAATCAATATGCAAGTAGAGAAAAATGAAAATGAAATGTATCTAAACTAATATGAACAACCAAGATGCAAATGCAGGGAATCAAAATGACTTACCTACTTACCTGGGGCATGGGCCCTTAAGAAGTCATGTGACCTAGATGTGAGGTTGGAGAAGAGATCCATCTACTGGTAGTGGAATCTTCCTCTTGTCTAAAGTTGTCAGATAATACCTCTCTTTGTCAGACTTATTCATGATGATGTAAGGGCCAAGCCATGAATTGTTGTTTTTTTGGTCATATATGGGCTTGCCCGTTCTTTTGTCCCACATGATCACAAAACTTCCTTCATTGAAATCGATGCAAGGTGTATTCTCATCGTATGGAAGCTCTATGTGGATTGTCTCTTTGATGATTTCTTCATGTTTCTCATCTTCTTCTTGCATAATATGAATAGACTCTAGCTCCTTGCCATGGTATTTTGAAGTCTTCTTCTTGTCTGTCCATGGGAGAAACATCTCTATGGAATATTCCTACATGAAGGGTAACTCAGATGGATCATACTCAATAACTTATGGAGGCATATCATAGTAGTGTTCATTGATATAATTAGGGCCCCTCGGATCCATCACATGTGTATATTTATTTTCTCTATTATGTAATATCTCATACGTGCCATCGCCCATGGGAATATATGCATGGGTAAGGTTCATGCTAAGGAAACCTCTGAGGGATGACGACCATGTACTCGTCAAGAGCATCCCCTAGGCATCTGGAATATCGATCACCAATATTTCCATGAGGACACTGATATGTGAATAATCTTCCAAAAATACCTCATTGTCTTCACACATGCCCAAGACCTTGACTCTTCTTGAATCAATACCATAAACATTTCCATAAGGTCGGGTTGTCTCCAAACCAATTTGTTTCATCACCTTCAATAACATGACATTTGTTCAGGCCCCTAAATCAAGCATGCAGTTTTCAAGTGGAGGGAATTCATGCTTAATGAAAGATAGAAAAGAGGGTTTTTGTCCTTTGGTAGATCGAGATACATAGTGTTCAAAATCATGGGAGGGTCCTCCTTCTCGGTTGGCACCTGTAAGGATTTCAAAACTTCCCTTTTCACAGAAGGGACCTTGCACATTTCTTCCACTGGGACCGTCATATTCAATTTCCCAAACATTCTTGCAACATCTATATTTAAAGAAATATCATCTATAGGAGTTGACTTAGGAAGCAACTCACATACCGATGGTGGACCACCTTTTCTGCTGAGGGAAGAGGAGTATCATGCTGTGAAAAAGGGGCTGAAGCATTTTTTCTTCTGGTGTAGGTCACTATTTCCCTCCTCCTTAATTTGTTCTTTTGATCATCTGTCAATTTGTTTAAGGTCTGGAGTCTCCCCTCTCTTTCTCTTATTCTTCTGGCTTCATTGATTTGTTCTTGGGTAACCTGTTCATCGTCAAAATTACAAATCATGAAGTTTATATTGTCAAGATAATCTTCATCTTGTCGGGGGAACTCATCTTCTATGTGGGGTTCTTGGCATGGGAGACGCCAAGCTTCTATATCAACTTTCCCAACATGTTTCAAAGTATCCGGGGCCTTTGCCTCTTGTTGAGGTCTTGGTTTCCAACCAATGGCATATCTATGTTGTCTGGAAAATTGAGGTCTAGGATCAGGTTGATTTCTTTTCACTATAGTCATACGCTTCATAAGTTGATTCTGCACCTGAACAAACTGAGTATTGATTTTGTCTATCTTCTGAGTCAAGAGAATAATCAGATTAGGAATGTTGTTGTTGGAAACCTTCATCCTTTCTTTTTTCTTGGTACGAGGGTATTGAATTGGTTCTATTTTTGAATCACAGAGATTCTCTTAATGTCGATA
>JZKD02S1719829.1:35500-58315 GCA_000966675.3 Picea glauca
AAGCTACATGAAATTTCATTTGAACAAAAATTTACAAGTTAAATGAGTACATAAATAAAAAAACATACTAACCTTGCAAGTTCAAAATCTGAGCTATGTAGATCGAGAATTGGATATGTTCAACCGGTGGGTGACGAAAAAAATAAATAGCTCAAACAAAAGCCACGAACAGTGTCGCAACTATAGCAATTGTATCGCAAAGTCTCTTAAAGTAAGGTATATATAGATCAACTAGTCAACTAGCCGTTAGCATATGCTTTTTGAGATAGGCAAAATATTTGTGGCAATAGCGACGAACTTTCGTGGAAATAGCGATGAAAATCCCGCCCAATTTAAAAAACATATGTGTGGCAATAGTGACTAACTTTCATGGCAATAGTGATGAAAATCCCGCCCAATTTAAAAAAAAAACATGAAAATAATGAAAACGTGGAAAAATTTTGTGGTATAATCCACCCATATGTCATAGTGGCAACTATTCACGGTACCTGGAATCGGCGTTGGCCAAACTCACTTGATATCCTTGGAGTGTATACCCATGATTATGTGTGGGAGCTTGCACCAGGGTGTAAGTTCGTTAAGAAGTTTGCCAACGTAACTTTTCCACCCAATTTATTCTAGCCCCTTCTTGTTTTGATATCGCGATGTTGGATTTCATCACCAACTAGTGACTTCAAAATAAGAAGGTTTGTTTGCATGCTTGATTTCTAGATTTTATTAGTGAGTGTTGTTTTTTTCTCTAGTTTTCCATAGATTTGTTTCGTTCTTTATTTGGTGCGGTCAATATCGGCCCTCGTCGTTCACGTAGAATGAAAGGGCTACCTCTGGAAGATCCAGAAAATTACGTTCCTTTGATTCCTAACTCACCAGAGGGTTCTCCTGAAGGAGAAGTCAATAACGATGTACCCTCTGAGATTAGAAGTTCAACTCCATTAGAGGAGTCAATACTTCACGTAAATCCATTATTGAGTGTTGTACAAGATCCACATTTTCTCCGGATAAATTCATCAGGAGATATTGTTGTTGAAGAGTATATTGAAATACCTACTGGACCTCACGTAGAGTCTAGTGTAGACGATCCGCTTTTCCAAAGTGAGTCGTTTAGAACTTCGGTTCATACTCCTAGAATTTTTTATCCTAGCTCTCATGGTCCTAGTAATACTCTTTGGAGAACTTCTCCGGGACAAGATATTTTTGATAAACTAGGAATGAGTCATTTACACTCAAGAAATTATAATCAACCCATGGCATCACATACTCCTATGACTTATACTGCCTATATAGTACCTTTAGATCATTTTACTGGCACAACCAGTAATGTCGTCACAGTTTCAGATCAATTTTTGGTTGGTTCTCACTCAATTCTTCCTCTCTAGCTCACTAACTCTACCATGGTCCCACAAGCTATGCCTATTTTTGCCGGAAATATGGTGATCACCCAATCTCCCATTGGAACACCACTTCTACTTAGATCAAATATGTCACTTCCCCCTGGGTATAATGATTTGAATACTTCCATTGTTAATCCTTCCCAGAATCCATCTGGAGGGTCTAATCTTTTTGTTCATCCTGGGTATAATGTTGCTAGTCATTTTGTTCCTACGCCTGCCTAGGTTCTCTCCGGAGGGCCTCACATTCCTCCTCCACCTTCTCCTAGAGGATCTAATCATCTAGCCCTAGTAGATCCTATCAATTTGGAGGCACAAGCCATATCTTCGCTTCTGGTTTTCAAATTCTTGTTGGAGGGAAACCTCAAGTCGGAGGCCATAACCCAATTTATGGACAAAATATACTTGGAGTACAATCTCAAACTTGGAATTCTCATTTCCAAGGGAATCAACAACCATCTAGGGGGAAACATCCTCAAGTTAATTCTTTTATAACCACTAATCTTGGACAACCAAATCTAGGTCCTATGAATCCTACTTGGGGTCAAAAATTGTAGTCTAATGCTCATTTCCAAGGAAGCTTACCTAGTCAACAAAATCATGTTGGCTATTCGACTCAAAATCCTCCACCACCGAATTTGGTAGGACTATCTAACTATATACAGACTACTTATGGTCCTATTGGTATACCTATGGGACTACCTCCTCAAAACTATCAGTTTCCTCATGTGAACAGACAGTTAGCCTTTCTTGCTACTTTGGATTTACCGGATTTATCCAGGATTTTGAATGATCATATTTTACATTCTCCTTATTGGCCCATCATACCGGCCAAATTACCATCAGACATTCCTAAATTTGACGACCGATCGGGAGAGGACCCAAATAATCACATCATGACATTCCATCTTTGGTGTTCATCCAACTCATTGATGGATGACTCTATAATATTACGAATTTTCCAACGAACTCTTACGGGTTTGGAAACCAAATGGTATATTGAGTTACCATGAGGATTATTTAATGACTTCAATACCTTATCCATGGAATTCTTAACAAATTACCAATTGCCAATACGATATGAGACAAGAACTAAAATTTTGAGTTCATTTAAACAATCCTCTTCTACTCACATTTATGATCATATTCATGAGTGGAGGAGGAGAAGATGCTTAATCAAAGTTCCCCTTCCTGATCAACAGTTGGTCGAGTGGTTTACCAAATCGCTCATTGGTCCTATAGCCCATGATGTTTCCATGGGTGGTGTCATCATTGAAGAACAGGTGATTAGTCGTGCTCAATATCTGGACCTCGTTTATTCACAAACGAGCACACTATATGACTTGATCCTTGATTCTCCTTGTCCATCTATGAATCCTACCCCAACACCTCCAGTACCTTCTCATGTTGTTGATGGCGTGATTGGCACTTTTCATGTTGAGACTCGGTCTAAATAGGTCATTCATGCCCATCCCAAGTCTACTACTCCTACTATAAAAAATACTCCTAACCCAACTCCTTCCCCTGGTAAAACCTCTGAAGTTAATTTGGTTCAATCTACACCTACCAGTAAAAATCAAAATAAAAAAGAAAGGGAAGGGTAGGAATAAGGAGGAAAAAAATAATAATCAACAATCTGAGAAACCAAAAAAACATCCTGTTGATGAAAAGGACAAGTGTAAACCTTGTTATCCTTGCCTTATCTGTGGTGAGGATCATTATACGAAGGATTGTCTACGACATACTGAGGTTACTAAGTTCCTGCAAGGGACCAGGAAACCTCCTACACCCGTTGTCTTGTTACAACTGTTTCCTTCTCAGCAGCAGGCACAATTGGTCATTCATCACCAACCTTCTCCTTCTACGACATCATATGTACTTATGTGTACTAGTGACTCCAAGAATAACAAAGTTGCAATCGCAACTCAAGCCAAATATTATTATCCTTCGAAGGAGAAAGTTGATGATTCACCACCCCCGTTGGTTCAACCTCCTCCACCAACTTCACCTCCAAACGGTCCTCTTCATCTCAAATGACCAGGCCTAGATATAGTTATTTTTCCTCCTCCCAAGGGCATGGTTCTAAAGTCCTCATTTAATCCTCATGCACGTGCTCCCAAAACTACAGTATTGTAGAAGACCTTGCGCAAGCACCATTTGCGATGTCGGCTCTCGAATTCCTTCAAAGTTTTCCTACTCAATGGAAAGCGTTGTTAAAGGCTATTAGTGGAATTGATCCTACCGATACCAATTTGATAATATTTGACTTGGAAGATCATATTCCAAGGCTTCTTCCTCAATTAGTGTTTCAGATACAAGTTGTTGTGGAAAATAAGAATATTTGTCGAACCGTTATTGATGAAGGAGCCTCGACTTGCGTTATGTCTGTTACTTGTTGGAAAGTTATTGTCTCTCCTGCCCTTACCGAGTTGCATAATACTCTTAAGGATTTTAATGGTACAGGGTTGAAACCTTATGGTGTTCTTCCTTCATTGTTTATTACGTTAGAGGGTAAAGTGGTTAATGTCAAGGTTGAGGTATTTGATGCACTTCTCGATTACAACCTTCTACTTGGTGGTAGTTGGATTGATTCCATGTGCACAGTTGTTTCTACTCTTTTCCATGTGTTACGTTTCCTGCACCAAGGAAAATTCATTATTGTCGATCATCTGACCTTCTTTAATTTTGATTCATGTACTAGCAACATACCTTTCATTTCAAAACCACCTCCCATTTATGAGAATGTCGACGTGGGTCTTTTAAAATATTCAACGTTAATGGGTACATTTCCTATTCCACCACCCGATATTCCTCCTCCTTTTGTTGCCTCGATTAACATGATATCGACCGTTATTAGTGAAACCCTTGAGTCTTATGACCCATGGATAGTTCCTAGCTCTTACGATTGTCTTCATTACAGTCACCAAATGCCTTTAAGTCCGGTAGAATCATCTTATCAAGCTATTCAATCGACAACTCCTTCTCCTCCTTATCTTTGTGATATATCTCCTGATCTGTTTCATGTGATATTTCCTACTAATGAGATGATCATGAAGGTCATGTCTATCCAGTGGATTTGACCAATTGGGTGTCCAATATTGTTTTGTTTAACAAGAAACAAGGCATGATCCTTATTTGTGTAGATTATAGGGATATCAATAAAGCTTGTCCCAAAGACAATTATCCAACCCCTTTCGTTGACCAGATTATTGATGACTGTGTCAGGAGTGAAATATTCTCCTTGATGGACGGTTTCTCCGACTATAATCAAATCAATATTTTTCTTGTGGATCAAAATAAGACTACTTTTATTTACCCTTGGGGAACCTTCACATACAGGAAACTACCTTTTGGTCTAAAAAATATTGGTGCGACTTTTCAGCGCGCTATGTCTTACGCTTTTCATGATATTAAGCACATTGTACAACCCTATCTAGATGATCTAACGGTGCATTCTATGCGTCCGCTTTTCATGATATTAAGCACATTGTACAACCCTATCTAGATGATCTAACGGTGCACTCTATGCGTCATCCGACACATCTACGGGTCATTTTCCTACGTTGTCGTTATTATCGCATACGATTGAATCCACACAAATATATTTTTTGTGTGGATTCCGAATGACTTCTTGGTTTTATCGTGTCTATCCGTGGGATTAGGGTAGACCCCTTGAAGGTTGAGGCTATTCTCAATTTACCTCCTCCTTCTACACTACGCCAACTCCAAAGTTTGCAAGGGAAGGCCAACTTTTTACGTCTATTCATTCCCAACTACATTGAAGTAACGAAAGGATTTACTTGGCTTCTCAAGAAAGGTTACGATCTTGTATGGGACCACATTGCCAATAAAGCCTTTGAAGCTTTGAAACTCACCTTAACTCATACACCATTGTTGTTTCCACTTGATTATAGTCGAGATCATTTCTTGTAATTAGTTGTTTTGGACTCTAGCATTTCTATGGTTCTAGTCCAAGAAGATGATCCACACGATGAAAATGGTATATACTATTTGAGATGGAGTCTCACGACCACCGAAGATAAATATTTACAGGTGGATAAACTAGCCTTGGCAGTTATTCAATTTGTTCAACGTTTTCGTCACTACATCTTATTATGCAGAACCACAGTCATTTCCAATTGCAACCCCATGCAACACATCCTTACTTGACAATTGATGGGGGGCAAGTACTCTAAATGGATATTTATTCTCCAAGAGTTTGATTTGGAGTTTGAATGTGCCAAGTCAAAGAAGTCTTTGGTTTTTTCTGAATTGATATGTGACCTTCCCTCTACTGAAACATAAACTATGGAAAAGGATTCCTTACCTGATGAATCACTCTTTCTGGTTAGTTCTGACAACATATGGTATGGAGATATTATCATTTATCTTCAAACCCAAAATTTTTGGCCTGATCTTTCTAGTATAGATCGTCATCGAATTCGGTATCAATCTCGTCAATACATTATCCTTGGTGATACCCTTTACCATCATGGTATTGATTCCATATTTCAATGATGTCTCACCTATGATGAAGCCGAGAAAGCTTTGAATGACTTTCACTCTAGAGCATGTGGAGGTCATATGTCTGGGTATGCCAGTGCCAAAAATATCTTACGAGCTAGTTATTTATGGCCTTCATTATTTAAGGATTGCATTACTGTCATCCAAAAATGCCACGTTTGTCAAACTTGCAACAATAAGATCCGATCTCACCCTGCTCCTCTTCACCTTGTATTTTTCGTTGTTCCATTCGCTAAATGGGGCATTGACTTCATGACATGTAATCCTCACTCAACTGGGGGGCATGGATACATCATCGTAGTTGTGTATTATTTCACTAAATGGGTCGAGGCGATGCCTACATTTGATAATACCGGGAAAACTTCAGTGTTATTTATATTCAATCATATCGTTACTAGGTTTGGTGTCCCTCAAGCTATTGTCACTGATCACGATAGTCATTCTTGCAATTTCATGATGTCTGAACTTACTGAGAAGTTGGGTCTTCGACATGAAAACTCAACCCCCTATTATCCATAGGCCAATAGTTAGGTTGAAGCGATCAACAAGGTTCTCACTACTATACTTCGACGAATGGTACGAATTCACAAGTCATGTCGGCACACGATGTTGTTCTCAGCATTGTGGGCCTATCGGAAATCTATTAAGTATACCACGAGATTCACACATTTCCAATTAGTATATGGTATTGAAGGAATTTTGTCAATTGAATGTGAAATCCCATCTTTGAAACTAGTTGTCTAACTTCTCCCTAACACCTCATATGAAGAGGAATGTCTTTTGTATTTGATGCAATTAGACGAGACCCGTCATGATGCTTCCTTAGTCATTGAAACTCAGAAAAATCATGTCAAAGCTCAATATGAAAAGCATGTCAAACCACGTGTAGTTTTTGAAGGTGATCTAGTTCTCCTTTATGAACAAGATCGTGATTTACTAGGGGCCGGTAAATTCAAGCCCATGTGGCGAGGTCTTTATATTGTAAAATGAGTGTTGGAGAAAGGGGATTATGAGCTAGTAGATTATGATGGAATTCCTTTGAGTGAACCCATAAATGGGTTTTACTTGAAGAATTACTATGCTTAAATCATTTTTGCATGAGTGTTGTGTATTTTTAGTGTATCATACTCTTGTGTTATTTTTCATTTTTGGTTCCACATTTTAGCTGCTTACCTTGCATTGTGTTTGGTTTCCAGATGTCAGTGTTTTCACTACCATATATTGGCTTCGCTAATGGCGCTAGTCGCAGTACTCAAAACTTAGCATCTGATGCTTGGGAAATCTATGCACCTATGGATGAATTGATCAGTCTACATGGTGTTTTCCTTGGTCGTGCAACCAATAATATCGTGGAATATACTGCAGTTATCGAGTTATTAAAAGACTTCATTTCACTTGGAATCTGTCATCTTATTGTACGACTTGATTCACAGTTAGTAGTACTATAGTTGAGTAACATTTATTCCATTTGAAGTCCTACTTTGTTAAGGGTATATTTAAAAATTTGTCTCTTGGAATGACATTTTGATTACATCGAATATCAACACATTCCTAGATGTCTAAATACATTGACAGATGCATTGGATAATTATTTGTTAGACAAACATTTGAGACATTTATAAATCCAATCACACTTTTTAAAAAAACAAATAAGCTGGTAGGAACTTTATATTTATAACGATTAAAGTTTACAAAAAAGTGTTTCGTCCGAAGACCAAAATATCAAAAATGTGAAGCTCATGGCTTCATGTAAAAAATGCATCAAGGATGTTTCTCATTATAACAAGCGAATACCCGTGCTACTCTACGGAGAAGTCGACCGATAGATGAAGATACTCTCACTACGTGGCGTTGATAGTGCCTAGGCAGCTTATCCATCGTGGCATCAGGGACATGCATGGTTAGTCCCTCCAGGTTCTGTTATATAGCCTCAAGAACTGTGACAGCTACCCCTGATACAACACCTCTCTCTCCGTACCTCTGGATGGGAGATGATCCCGACAGACGATAAGGCCCCACATCTGCATCGTTGAGAGCAATCGATTAGTCATTGAATAAATAACACAAAAAAACATTTCATATAATTAAAATATAAAAAAGTATATATAAACAAAAATTTCCTTCTTACCTATGTCCCCCCATTGGGATCCATCAGGAAGAGCTAGATCTGGATCCCCATGGAAATCTACCACGGCATATGCATAATCTTCCACCATGAGCAATTGATTCCTCGGCCATTAGAAGAAAACATCATCATACTTGATGATGGGAACACCACCATGTCGAGCCATAAGATCCACCCACCTCTTCATCTGTCGATCCTTTGGAGAGGGTATACCCCACTCCACCTGCAGACGTAGGACAAGAACCCTCTCCAAAAAGAAGGACACCAAAATGGACCCATATCCAAATTAATTCAACTGACCGTTTTGGCATTTGGTACGACATTTCTCCACTCCAACATCTTGACCAAGGAAAACCTGCTAAGGAACAATAAAAGAATATTAGAAACATAAAAATTATTTCATGGGGGTTTTTCTAGTTAGGTTTATCTTTTTAAATTTTTATTTGCAGTTGTCGCAGGGTTGCGCATTCATGCAGAGAGACATCGTCGCACCCTGCCTATAGGTTCACCTGCGACAATCCAAGATCGTCGTAGTTCACGATATGGGGCACCTGCAACGATCTCAACATGCAGGTAGCCCCAAAAAATCGACCCAATACCCAAATTTGACCAATGAAAACAAATTTTGAAACCATTAAAAGATGAAAAAGAAGAATATTACATGTTTGACAAAGAGAGTTCACAAAATGATCCACCACATGCTCCGCAATTGACAGTTGAAATTCGGGGCGAAAATGAGCTTTGGAGCACTATTTGGGTAAATTTGCAAATGAAATGGTAAAATGGTGTTTTGGGCCTATTTTATTGTTTTTTACCACTTTTTATTTGAAAAATTATATTATTTTTATATTTTATCCATGCCCTAAAGTCTTAACAACTTGGAAAAGTGTTGAATTTTGTAGATTAAAAGGTCTAGAGATGAGACGTTGGAACAAGGGTCCACCCCTTTTCGATTTGTTTTTTCATATTTTTCTTATGTATAGATCCTTTTAGGGTTTTTCAGGAAAAACTTCGAGCAGAGTCTTAATTCTTTCTCACGCTCATGAAACCATCAGAATGTAATTGAGTAGTCTTTTTTCATTTTTTCAAACTCGCATTGGCAATATCAAAAACAAAAACCTATGGAGTATCCTTTAAGCTCTTTTCAAGCTCCCTAAACATGAAAATATGGTCGAGCGACATTGTTCTTTTCACGCTCTTAAAATTATTTGAAGAAAACATATCATGAGCAGTAGTTTATCTCTTTTTTGGTCTCGTCATATTAACATACAAAAAACGACCTGATGAAGTTCTCTTTAAGTGTTTTTCAGACTCTCTAAAATTGAAAAACCCCCGAGTTTTCTTTATTTCGAGTCATTAAACAAACATCGAAAGACCCATATGGGATCGAACCACTCCTTATTAGGGTTCGTTAAACATACTCCTAGGGACTTGTCTAAAGGATGAGCTTACATATACAAGCATATGTTATCCTCCTCAAGCTTGCATAAAAATAAAGAGGTACTCGCTAGAAATTGTGGGGAGAAATTAGGAAATAAATGTGTCTTTGTATTTGTGTTAGTGGCAATAATAGTCGCTCTTGAACATGACAACCCCCTTCATCATTGTATCTAGGTTGGGAAATCCATTTGCCTCTCGTTTGACCATCCACAAGTTCATATGTTGGGTCCTCCTTGAGTCAATGCTTCCAATACAACTGTTGTGTCGTTCATATGTTCAAGAGAAGTCCAACCTAAACAAGTCTTCTATCGAGTCAGTCATCTGCAGTTATAAATTTTCTACCATGTTGATTTTCCCTGTGCCAGTTCTGAATCACTTCATACTCTCATCTACTTCAAATTTGTTACATATTTTGTGTCATTGATGGGGGGATACATCAAGGCCCTCCTATGACGATTCTTTTCCTATCGACTTCAACTCATTATCCAGGAACAAGACTTAGAAATCATTTAGTACCTTAGAGTCGACATGTCTCAATGGTAGGTTTCTTCGCTTTCAACAGTGGGTTCACATCATTGACCCCCGCTTGGAAGATTCCATCGCGTGTTTGACTTCAACTCATTTATTCACATTCTTTGGATTGTACTAGGGTACCTTGGGAGTCATTAACATCAATGGTGATTTCCCTCGCACTTGTTAACAGTTTTCATTAATGACTGGTAATCAAGTGGTTTCTACCATGTTTGACTTCGACACCTGTAATCACATGGTTAGATTCGTACTTAGAGACGATGGAAATGAAGACCCTGGATCTCATCATTTTGGCCCAGTTGCGACGAAATATTCATAAATTTTTAATGACACATAGATCCACTATGTATGTCTCGTGGCTATGTCCGATTTGAGTTCTTTTAGATCATAGATCCACAGTGTATTCCTGATGGCTATGATGAATCATGATGATATGGACCCACGATGTATGTTTAGTGGCCATGACTCACTTGAAACTTATGAGTATATTCACTTGTAGTCTGAGCATGGGAATGCCTACCTCAGGAAATCGTATGTTATTATGCATATGCTTGATTGTTTGCATGTTCTCGATCGATGCGCTCATTTTTTTCGACACACACATCCTACAAAGTATTTCAGTTGTCATGAGTTCCATCTTCATACTTTGGGGGGAATTATGTTACACATTATTTTTTTCACCTCAGTGATCAACTGATAACATGTGTTCATGTTCCCTGAAAATATTAAAAGAGACTTTCTCCATAAGAAAAGTGGTTTTCTTTCCTCTTCCAAAAATAATAACAAGGAAGGTTATCGTACCCTGCTATATGCATGGGGTGCGACGATGCCTGATCATCGCACTCTACCCTTAAGTTGAACTGTGACGTCGTCGCATGCTTCTTTTGCATAGGGTGCGATGATTCTTAAAGAAAATGAAAAGTCAAATTTCATGAATGTTCTAGAAGGGAATCTTCTAGAAGATGAGGTGGCCTTCAATCGGTTTTGATCTTACTCATTTCTCTAATTTAGTAGGATTATACTAATATCCTCATACATCTCTCTTTCACACTATATAAAGAGAGATCTATCATGGAAAAGGCTAAGGCTGAATAGGCTAAGATTTGTATGGAGAGTTCTACTTAAGATTATGCTTGAGAGCTTTGCTTTAGTTCTTCAAGTCAGATTGTGGATTTTCTTCACTCAAGGAATTGAAGCAAAGGTGTGTGTGTTGAATCAAGATCCATTAAAAGGGGACCTTGCAACATCAAGGCATAGGTTTTATTCTCCACTTTCCATTTAATTTAATACAACAATACATTTCTTCCCTATAAAAGCATCTCGTCTTCTATTGTATAATTCCTTGATCTTATACATAGACTTCATTAGAATATACATATCATTTTTTCCCTCTTTGTTGGTTTGTGATTCTTAGACAAGCTTGCAATTCTGCAAACCCAAGGAAGGAGCTACAAGGACAACACTAGCAAGGATCAAGCGTAGTTTAAAAGGTATGTCACTTGTACCTCATTAAACTAGTTTGTATGACAATGAAGTTTAAGGCAAAGTATGTATTTTGTTCTGTTTTGTTCTAGTTTCCTGTGGAAGTTAGGGAGATTTGTTTGTGTTCGCACTTACTGATTAGTCCGATAACACCTTACATTTGGGGTTTCATCTTCATGGCTCACTCTTCATTAATTGTTACTCATTCATTATTCCTCATTCATTATTATTCTTGGTTGGGACATGGGAATGAATTGTGAAGGAAAGAAGCCATTTTTTTGCTAGTTGTATAGGTTGTTGGTGTGTTCTAGCCATGAATATGTGTCTGTATTCTTGAGATGCATTGGCATGTGCTCAAATTTGTTCACAACTATGAATCATGAGAGTCTGAGCATGGATATTTTTGGCTAGATGCACTGGAGCCCTGGAAAGAAGTGGATAGCATGAGGGATTACATGGTAGTGAAGGGGATTCATTGTCTTTAGGTTGTGCAGGATGGAGAGAAGAGATTTGATGTACTTTGGATTGTTGTGTGTGTTGAGAGAGATTGAGTGTTGACTAGTTTGGGAAGTTGAGTGTAGATTTGGAACCCATCCTTGTGGATTCATAGCCCTGGATTGGGGGTGACCTACTATTGAGACTTGGAACAACAATGTTTAAGGTTGGGTGGAACGTCCTTGGTATGCACCCAGTTGGTGATTAGTTTTTTTAAGATAAGTGCTCTATGTCATCATTTCCTTGTATATTTACTTATGTTGTGTATTGATTATTATCTTCGAGATACACAACAATAAGGAAATGATGTTGGTTTTTTTATGCATGGCATGGTTAAGCATTCATTTTAAGTCTAGCATGAATCTTGATTATTGCATGTGCATTATTTTATCGTTCATGCTTATTTATTAATTAATGACTATTAGAAATTCAGAAGAAATTTAAGAAGTGTGTTCTTGAGGTGGCATCCCCAGTTTGTTAGTGGCTAGGTATGTCATAGAGTGGGATCAAAGCATTATTAGAGAGAACTTAGTGTAGCGTGGCCCAGCCTGATGGCTAGGTATGTGATAGATTGGTATCAGAGTTGTAGGTTATAGCACCAGGACTTAAAGGCCTATTACAGTATCGAGACTTTCCTTGGAAATTGATTACTTCGCTATGGGACAACAGAATTTGTTTGCATGAAGACTTTTTTTTGTCAATCAAACAAGAGATAGGAGTAGAGAATACCCATGTGCATTCAGGAGTCCTTGAGTGAAAAGACGATAGTGCGTTGTTGAATTTATGAAATACGCTATGTGTAATTAAACTAAATTAAGAACGAAGAAGTCTATGCATGAAATGGATTTGGAACTACGCAAGATTAAAGCAGAGTGGAGTGACGGAAAAATGAACGAATCTCATTATAGATATGAGCAGTGTCAATATTGAAAAAAAGGTCATGGCTGCTCAGGCTGATGTGAATGGTGACAGTTGATATATATATATATATATATATATATATATATATAAAGGAAAAATAATACAAATATTTTATAAAGAAAAGGTGGAGTTACATGGTTTAAATGAGAACATGCGAGTATGGAACCCTGCACGAGGCATTAACTTTTGTTGTGAATAATTTTGGATCCATAAGTGGTTTAATCCCAACCATTTATCATTGGAGATCAACAACTAAGATCAGAATATTAGGGCCTGACGCCCGGTAGGTCCATCTCAACCATGTCAACACCACGATAGAAACCTCACCATTGCCACGTGCCTAGTCATATGAGTTCCACATGAGAGGGAGTCCATGTCAAGATTATAATAAGAATCTGTGAATATGTCACATCCAGTGCCATGTGTCAAGAAACGTATCGATGCCATGCCATCTAGAAAGTGAAGAAGATGCCCATGTGGAAGACACATCATCTACAACATCAACACATGAGATATTTAAAAATCAGCTACGTATGGAGGATTAGTCAGATGGTCAAGACCACAAAAGATTGAAAAACATTGTTGTAGAACAATGGACCCATGGTGTATTCTTGAAAATAAACTATGGATGATTGATTAGATGAAAAAGGTCCTAGCAAAGAATGGAGATGCCACGGAGCGCGGTGAGGTCTGAGAAATTTTCTAAGTATGAGGAGTCGATTAGATGGCCCAGGAAGTCAACATTTTTCACATATCTGATGACCCATGAGTTCACCACTTGTCATATATCAAACGATAGAGGGGGTGAGAGATCTAATAGCTTGGGATGTCTCATAGAGCCATGGTGAAATACTTAGAAAAGTTTCTAAGTATGGGGGGAAAGTGAGTGTGGTGGAACATGAGGGTTAGGTCACATAAGAGTGGAAGAAGTGTCACAGACCCACGGAGAAAGAACTAAAAGTTCCTAAGTGTAAGTGCAAAGTGAGTGCGACAAAATGTGAAGGTGTATTTTAGAGGCCATGGAAGTTGAAACAAAAACACGATATGCCTTATATCCATGGTGAAACCATTAAGCTAACAGATCAATGGTTGAGGTTAATCAGAGATATGATCTTACAGTGGTTGTGAGCTAAAAGGAAATATATGTGAAAAAGATATAGACAATCAAGATTCATCTGAGATCTTATTGGATGGTGGATGGAATCCAAACATTTAGTGGTCCTGATATACTAAATAAGAATATATCGACGATTAATATATAATCAAGGAATGATCGGATGATTGGTGTGCATTACAGTTGCATGGCATGTTACGGTGGCCAGTGAGTAGATCGACGGTCATGATTTAATCCAAGGGAAAAACTAGATCAATGGTCAAGATTAGATCCAAAGGAATGATCAGACGGTCATTGAGCATTGAATCTTTGTTGCATGGGCTAATGGATATTCCTTTGTTTCCCTCACCACCAATAACATTTTGCTCAAGACTCAGAATTGAGCAAGAGAATGGTCGTTGAAAATATGTTTTAGAGAATAATAACTTGGAATTATTATAATTGGGAATAAATGTGAGATAATTCTTCACGAATTAAGCAGAAAAAGGACTTGTAGAATTAATTGTCAAATTTCTATAATATGCAAAATTCTAACAAAAATGGTTGCTAGCACATTTTGTGGAATTAATGGATATAAACATATTATTTCAAGATAAGAATGCATATTTGGGACATGGAGGAAAGAGAGGGAGCCTTCAGTCATGAGAAATAGGCCAAAGGTCAAAATATCAGTGTTTCTAATGCAGAGACAGAATCAAATGGGCACAAGAGCATAGGGGAAAAAGAAACATTAATAGAGACCATGAGAATCTTGAAAATAGAACTGCAGAGTTACAAAGAAGATGATGAGAGATCAAAATCAAATAAATTCTCAAATTATGCAAATCCTAAATCAGTTGCATAGGTAGGCAAAGAATGGATCAGACTCAAGATAGGAGGAAGAAGGCAAACATCCTCAAAGAATATACAATTATATAAGAGTTGGTCATTCAATAAGTGCTAGTAGAATTCATAAAAATCACTCACCTCCTTACTCAACAAGGAACTTTTATGCATTGGAAGACTCCATAAGTAGTCCTAAAGTGTCTTCTATTAGGCACCAAAGAAGAAGGCATGAATTGGATAGTTTTCAAGAAGATATGAGGAAGCTTAAGACACTATCCTTTGATGGTGAAAGCAAAAGGGAAGATGATGTTGAAGCATGGTTGTTGGGAATTGGGAAGTATTTTCAATCGCACAACTACTCATATAACCTAGAATCCAGAATTGCCACAGACCATTTGCATGGAAAAATTTCTATGTGGTGGGATCAGCTGAAGCAAGTTGAACACATTAATGAGAATAGGGTCACTTGGAAGAAATTCAAGGGACAATTTCAAAAGGAGTATATTTCAAAGCATTTCTATGAAAAGAAAATGCAAGAGTTCTTTTAACTTAGGTTGAGAAGCATGACCATGGGAGAACATGAACATAAGTTCTTGGGATTGTTGAAGTATGTAGGGTTTATCAAGGATGAGAAGGTGAATATACAAAGGTTCTTGAGTGGGATGTCGTCATTTTATAAAGAGAATATTCAATATGATGATCCTACAACTTTGACAGAGACCATCAGGAATTCTAAGTACCTATATGAATAAGGAAAGGGTAGAGAATATTTTCATAATTATTGGAGGAATAAGAAGGAGGAATATGATCAGAGAAGAAAAGGATTCAAACCTCCTTTCAACAGAAACAACCATAATAAAAATCAACAAGATCATTCTACTAAGGATGAATCCAAGAGGGAATATTCCTTGGGGAAAAGAAGAACACGACCAATCCAATCTTGGGGATTCAAAGAAAATCACATGTACAAGGATTTCCCTCACACAAAATACAAAATGAAGACCATGCATAACATCCAAGAGGCTACAACAATAGAGGACATGGGAAGAATATATTCATCCTTGGAAGGTCAACAAGTAAAATACCAATCCAATATGATCAAAGTGGAAGGTAAGATCATCAATTAGCATGTTTCTATTTTAATTTATTAGGGAGAAATTCATCGTTACATTGATCCTAATATAGTGGATAGATTACATTTGGAAAAAAATAAGCTTGAAAAATCAAGTTTGGTTAAGCTATCCATTGGAACCAAAAGAAGGATCAATGAGATTGTTAAATGTTGTCCAATAAATATGAATGGAGTAAATATTGTTTCTTATATGAATATCGATCCATTATCTATGATATCCTCATTGGAATGGATTGGTTGGAAAAGCATCATGTTGTCCTAGATTGTCATAACAAGACATTTACATGTCTTGATGAAGAAGGAAAATAGAGCATTGTGAAGGGAATTCCAAGACCCATTCCTATAAGGGATATTTCATCCTTGCAGTTGAAGATATGTTTTAGGAAAGGATGTCAACTATATGCATCTCATGTGGAGGAGCCAAAAAATACCAAAGGGCGAAGCTTGGAATATTTTTTAGTATTGCAAGAATTTGAAGATGTATTTCAAGAAACACCGGGATTTCCACCAAAGAGGAAAATAGATTTATCTATTGATTTAATACTAGGATATGCCCCAGTATCAAAAAATCCTTAAAGAATGAGTAAACCTGAATTAGAAGAATAAAAAATGTAGCTACAATAATTGTTGAAGAAAGGGTACATATGCCCAAGTGTTTCACCTTGGGGAGCACCAATACTCTTTGTCAAGAAAAATGATGGAACATTGAGACTGTGTATTGACTTTAGACAACTAAATAAAACCACTCTAAATAAAAAATACCCTCTACCCAGAATTGGTGACCTCTTTGATCAGCTAAGAGGGGAAAATATATTTTCAAATATAGACCTGAGATCAGGATATCATCATGTAAGAATAAAATAAAAATATATTAGTAAGGTAGCCTTTAGAACCAATTACGGACATTATAAATTTGTAGCGATACCATTTGGACTGACCAATGCACCATATGTCTTTATGTGCTTAATGAATGGCATATTCAGAAATTGTGTAGATAATTTTGTCAATGTGTTCTTGGATGACATACTTATATATTCTAAGTTCGAAGAAGAGCATGAAAATCACTTTAGGTTGGTGTTGCAAGTGCTAAGGGAACATCAATTGTATGCCAAGCTAAAAAAGTGTTATTTTTACCAAGAACGGATCCATTATTTAGGGCACATTATTTCATAGCAAGGCATATCAATGGATCTAGAGAAGATTGAATCCATTAGAGGATGTCCAACATTAAGAAATGTCTCAAAAGTTGGATCTTTTATGGGATTAACCAGACACTACAGAAGGTTTATAGAAGGATTCTCTAATATTTCTCATCCCATCACTTTTTTACAAAAGAAGAGAATTAAATTTGAATGGACAACAAAGTGTGAAGAGAACTTTAATTTGTTAAAAGAATTACGTACTTGTGCACCTATTTTAAATATTGTTGACCCAAATGAGAATTGTGTGGTATGTACATATGCATGCAAGGAAGGACTTGGTGGAGTCCTCACTCAAAATGGACTTGTCATTAGTTATGAGTCAAGGAAGCTTAAATAACATGAAAATAATTATGCCACACATGATTTGGATCTTTTTGTCATAGTTCATGCATTGAATATGTGAAGGAATTATCTCATGGGAAAGAAGTTTGAATTAAGTATATACCATAGTGGTCTGAAATATCATTTTGAACAGCCAACTTTGAATGTCGTGAAGACAAGACCGCTGGAATTTTTAAGTGAGCATGACTTTGACATCAACCATATCAAAGGAAAATAAAATAAATTGTTGATGCACTCAACAGAATGATACATCTCATGCATGTTACAACCATTAGTATGCATCGGTTAGATTTGAAGAACATAATTTTGGATGTTGCTATTACAAATTAGCATTACCTACAAGTAAAAGAAAGTTTACGGTAGGAAATGTACAACATAAAATTAAAGAGTATAAGATAAAGGAATATGCATTACTTATGCATAAGAATATAATTTTTGTTTCTAGTTTTGGAGAACTTAGGAACCTAGTATTAAACAAAATGCATAATTTCATATTCCGAACATCCTGGCTACCAGGAAAAAAAGAAAAGAAAAAAAAATTGCAATAGTAAGAAGACAATTCTTTTGGCTTGGGATAAAGAATGATATCGATGATTACATTTATGGATGAATGGAATGTTAGAGAATGAAGGTGAAGCATAGATAACCAACAGGTTTGCTACAACCATTTCCAATTCTAAAGAATAAATGGGAAGTGGTAACCATTTATTTTATAACTAAGTTTCCCGGGACAACAAGGAAACATGATTCAATAATGGTAGTGGTTGATAAATTGACAAAGGCTTCTCATTTTTTTGTTGTAAAAATGACTCATACAACAACTTATATTGCATAAATTTACATGAGGGAAATTCCTAGGTTGTATGGGATACCTAAGGAAATTGTCTCAAACAGAGATACAAAGTTCAAATTTATGGAGAGGATTATTTAAGGGATTTGGTACAAATATGAACTTTATCACAACATAACATCCATAGTCAGATGGGAAGATAGACAGATTCAAACAAGTGATTGAAGACATGTTTAGAATGTACGTGATGGATAAGCCATCTAAGTGGGAAGACTACTACTTGCATTTGGTTGAGTTTGTCTATAATAATGGGTATTAAGCTTCATTGAAAATGAGTCCATTTTGAAGCTTTATATGGTAGAAAATGCAGTACTCCAATAATTTGGGACAACCAGTATATAGAGTAGTACTTGGGATAGAATTGTTCAAGGATATGGAAGACCAGATGGTTAAAATTAAGTAGAATTTGAAGGCAGCACAAGATAGACAAAATATTTATGCAGATAAGAACATGATAGCTAGAGAATTTAAAGTGGGAGAGCATGTAATTTTGAAAGTGAATCCCAAGAAGAGCTCATTGAATTTTGGAATTTGTACAAAGATAGCAACCATATTTTATGGTCCCTTTGAGATACTGGACACAATAGGGCCAATTGCATGCATGCTTGCATTGCCTGCTTCCATGAATGTGCATAATGTATTTCATGTCTCTTTGCTGAAAAAGTATGTACATGATCCTAACCATGTTATTGATTGGAATTTGATTCAAGTGGAGCCAAAAGGGGATTTCCAGGTCCATCTAGTGTGCATGTTGGATAGAAAAGTCAAAACGCTCATGAATCGATTCATGGAACTGGTAAAATTTCAGTGGACCTACTACCATCCCAAATATTATACTTGGGAGAATGAAGATGCCATGCAGGTAGAGTACTCGTGAATTTTTGAAGAATTTTGAATTTTTATTTATGTTTCGTATATGCGCTGAGGATAGTGCCAAAATAAGGGGGAGGGGAATGTAATAGTATTGTTTTGAATCCCCATATTAAATAATGTATTTTTATTATTTGATGAAAGGCTAGAGTGCTTGAACAATTAAACGAGGTTAGAGTTCCTAGGAAATGTAATACTTTGAACATTGCAAATAATAAAATATGTAATACTTTGAACATTGCAAATAATAAAATACATCATTGGCTATAAGACAGGAAAGAACAAGAGTTATAGGGGGCTAAAGGGGATAATTCTTTTCATTTATCCATCTTGGAATATTTAGAGAAAATGAAGTAGTTGCATGAGCTTCTTTGAGAAAATTCCAAGTGGTTCTTGATTTCATGTAAACATATAAACCCATCTTTGGGCTATTTGGAGTTTCTTCCTCACGGTTCACTCTTTTTTCATCGTTACTCGTTCGTTATTCCTCATTCATTATTATTCTTGGTTGGGACATGGGAACGAATTGTGGAGGAAAGAATCCATTTTTTTGTTGGTTGTAGAGGTTGTTGGTGTGTTCCAGCCATGAATTGTTGTATGTACGTTTGTGATGCATTGGCATGTGCTCAACTTTTTCACAACTATGAATCTTGAGAGTCCCAGCATGGAGATTCTTGGTCAGATGCACTAGAGCCCTAGAAATAAGTGGATGACCTAAGGGATTGTGTGGTAGTGAAGGGGGTTCATTGTATTTGGGTTGTGCAGGATAGAGAGAAAAGAGTTGGTGTACTTTGGATTGTTGTGTGTGTTGAAAAAATTGTGAGAGCTTAAGTGTTGATTGGTTTGGGAGGTTGAATTTCTCTTTGGAACTCATCCTTGTGGATTCATAGTCCTAGATTGGGTGTGACCTGGTGTTGAGACTTGGAACAAAAATGTCTAAGGTTGGGTGGAACATCCTTGGTCTGCATCTAGTTGGTGATTGGTTTTGTTAAGATAACTACTCTTTGTCATGGTTTCCTTGCTTGTACATTTATTTTCGTTGTGTATTGATTATTATCTTTGATATATGTATCTTTAATGTGGCTACTAGCTGGTTATTATTGTGAAATGCATGGTTAAGCATTATTTTTAAGTTTAACATGAATAATGATTATTACATTTGATGTTGTTGCATTCTTTCATGTTTATTTATTAATTAATGTCTATCATAAATTCGAAATTAGTTCAAGAAGTGAATTCTTGAGGTGGTGTGCCCAACTTGTTAGTGGATGGGTATGTCATAGAGAGGTATCAGAGAGTTCTCAGAGAGCATTTGATATAGCGTGGCCCAACCTGATGGTTGCGTATGTGACAACTCTTATCCTTGTGCTACTTGATATTTTTGGATATAAATTGTGTAAGGAGTTTTAAAATGTCTAATGTGTTGAGTGGACACTCCACCCATCTAGACTAGGACTCTTATCCTTCCTGAAGGAGTGGATAATCCCTTATAGTTATTCCTTGGAGACTTTGGCCATTAGTTGTTCATTCCCCTCTTGGTCTATAAAACTTGGGAAAAGATAGGCCACTTGAAGGATAGCATCGATAGTGAACTTGAAGGATAGCTTCGATAGTGAACTTGAAGGATAGCTTCGATAGTGACTTGGGAGTCTAACTTATATAAGTTTCTAAAATGGATCACCCCTACCTCTCCTATCTCCGCAAAATAGATTGTAGGAGATCCATTTTCCCTAGCGATATCCCATATTGAGTTTATTGACTTTGGATGGTTTGAAAACTTATGGGGAAAAATGGTGTTTTTTTTCTCTTCTTGTAGCCAGATAGCTCTACTCTTTATTCTCCATTCTTGTTCTTATGCTACCAGGATTGTTTTCCAGGATTCCTCTAGATATTTCATGAATTCCCTTTGTTGATCAGTAAAAATGGTTTTCCCCTCCTCGTGTAGGAGATATTGAAGTTTGGTTTCAATCTCGTTTAAGACTTGATTATCTTGGTCCCATTTCCTTTTTAACCAGGAAAATGTAGAAGCTTTGGCTCTCTTTAGGTTTTCATGGAATTGTAAAGGAGGAGATTCTAGTAGAGAAGCATCAAAAGGTCTCCAATAGTTTTGTATTCCATCTATAAAAGAAGGCTCATCTATCCAGGTTGAATTAAGTTTAAAATGGTTGGGTGGCATGTCTATGAAGGATGCAAGTTCCAAAAGGATAGGGTTGTGATCAAAGTCTCCTCTAGAGAAGATCCATTCCCTAACCTTGAGAGTTGCTTTCATAAGAGCCTTCAAAACTAGGAACCTATCCAACCTCTTTTCTATATTTTCTTCTCCTAATCGAATATTTCACCATGTGGGTGTTATATTTGCATGGTGAATATAAAAAAAACCTACCTCATCCAACCGTGAAAGGAAAAAATATGCAAGAGGATCTAAGTGGGAGGGAGGGCCCTACTGATCTAAAAGTCTATTTTACTGTATTTAAGATAACGTCACGAGGATAAATCTTGTTGAATTTTTAAAGAGGTGGTACTCCTCTATTTCAAATAACATACAATAATTTAAAAAGGCCCGAGAAAGGACTGGGCTTATTCTTGAAATAAATATTCACATCCAAAGAATACCTTAGAAAAGACCAGGTATCTTGTAGAAGGAAAATATTTACAATATGTTACAAGATTATAAATAAAAAGAGTATAATGTAAATAAGAATGGCATTTCCATCACAACATCCATCAAAGTAGAACACAATATTCAACAAAAGGGAAAGGAAAATATGGACCAGATATGGCAGAGAACTCTAAATGATAATTCCATTAAATCCAATTAATACTATGATAGATAAACATCTGAAATCTCATGCTTAAATTGAAAATTCTTGAGAAATCAATAATGTAATGTCCCAAGTTAGTTCTCTCAAAACCTCAAAAAATAATATATGTTTTTAATAAATAAGCAACAAATGTCTTGAAATACAAATAAAGGGGATTGTGTTTGTCCTTGAAAGAGGACCGGGATGGGGCTCCCATGGACCATAAAATGAAAGAGACATGGGAGACATAGGAAAAATATCCAAGGATTAGCCTTAGGTTTCACATATTGTTGGGAACAGAAAATGAAATATGACAAATGACTGAAGAAGAAAAGATGTCAAGGGAGAGAATAGAATTGCAACTTGGCTCACTTTGATCAAGATATGTGTCGAACCTTTTGTTTTCTTGGTGATGCTTCTTTTGTAGATGGTTTTTGTGTTGGAGGTGGAATAAATTTTGTAACCTTTCAACTATTGTTTTCTGGGATATCCTCTAGGGTAAGTGATAGTTAAATTATGGTTAATGGCTCAACAAACAATGGTTCAGGAATTAGAGTTGTCTCTAATTCATTTATTTTTTCTTTTAATTTTATTTTTTTTCAATATTACAGATGGATTCCTTTAATGATTCTCCTATTGTCTCATGAAACTATAAAATCTTTGAAGCTGCAACCCCATGGAAATCAATTCCCAATTTCCATTTCTTAGACACTTCATTGTTTTTCATGTTTACCTTCTCTATTAACAATTTTTTGGAATTTCTATTGTAGGTC
>JZKD02S1719829.1:109560-123185 GCA_000966675.3 Picea glauca
TCTTAGAGACTGTCGGAGAATTTTCAGAGATGCATATTGACCAAGACTCTGTCTCTGAAGAAAATCTTGATGGGGGTAATTTTCTGAATAAGATTGCAGAGCGTAACATTGTGCAACTGCCCAATAATCATATTCCAAGGGGACTGGGTCCTTTGGAAAGGATTTTTGATAGAAATGATGTGGCATTAAAGGGGGAAATCTTAGAGGATGACGCTGATACAACTCAGTACAACATTGACACTGAGAATGAACCCAAGTTTGTCAAATTGTCCAGAAGTCTGACAAAGGAGCAGAGGGCCGAATACGCTGAACTATTGAGGGAATTTGCTGATGTTTTTGCTTGGACCTATGAATATCTCAAAACATATGACACTTCTGTCATTGAGCATAAAATCCTGTTGAAAAAGGAGGCAAATCCATTTAGGCAGAAGCTAAGACAGATCAATCCTATGCTGCTGCCTATCATAGAAAGGGAAGTGAAGAAGCTGCTACAGGCCCAGATCATCGTGCCACTGAGATATTCAGAGTGGGTGGCCAACTTGGTCCCAGTAAGGAAGAATAATGGAGAAATCAAACTCTGTGTAGATTTTAGAAACCTGAACATGAGCTCATGAAAGGACAATTACCCCTTACCAAAAATGGAGCATATATTGCAGAGGGTAACAAGAGCGTCTAGGATTTCCATGATCGATGGCTTCTCTGGCTACAATCAAATATTTGTTCTTCCTGAGAACAGGGAAAAGACGACATTTACCACTCCATGGGGCACCTTCATGTATGCTAAAATGCCTTTTGGATTGATGAATGCAGGGGCAACGTTTCAAAATGCCATGGACATAGCTTTCATTGGGGAAAGGGACAAGTTTGTGGTCATCTATCTGGATGACATAACCGTCTTTTCAAAATCTGATAAAGAACACTGTTGTCACCTCAGGAAGGTTTTCCTGAAATGCAGGAATTTTGGCATTTCATTGAATCCCAAGAAATATCTGTTCGCCATGAAGGAGGGAAAATTACTGGGCCACATAGTATCAATAAAAGGAGTCAAGATCGATCCTAGCAGAGTTGAAGAAATACAAGACTTATCAATCCCAAGATCTAGGAAGGAGGTCCAATCTTTCCTTGGTAAGATTAATTTTCTAAGGAGATTTGTTTCTAACTTTGTTGAAGGGGTGAGACTTATAACAACCATGTTGAGTAAAGGAAATGAAGTGAGGTGGACTTCTGAATTGTGAAGTTCCTTTGAGCATTATAAGAAGGCCTTGACTGAAGCTCCTGTGATTATCAGTCCCGATTACTCAAAGGATTTCCTTATTTTCTCCTTTGCCTCACCTGACACAGTGGCTGCTGTTTTATTACAGACAAACGAGGTCGGGCTAGAGCAGGCTATTGCCTATTTTAGTAGAGATCTAAGGGATGCCGAAGTCAGGTACGAGATTATGGAGAAGTAGGCCTATGCCCTGGTAAAGGCTCTCAAAGATTTTAGAACCTATGTCCTGCAGTAAAAAATCATTGCCTATGTCCCCTCGGCCGCTGNCCTTGTCGATCAAGTTTTATATTGGAAAGATCCCCTGGGGGTGCTTTTGAAATGTATGAATCCACAAGAGGCTGATAGGATCATGGTTGAATTTCACGATAGCCAATGTGGAGGGAATCATTTATGGAAAGCCACAACCTACAAAATCCTCAGAGCTGGATACTACTGGCCCACCGTATTCACTGACATCTGCAGGAAGGTCAGAGCCTGTATCAAATGTCAAAGGTTTGTAGGAAAACAACAACTCAAGTATTTTCCTTTAAAGCCTATGGTTGTTTCAGGACCTTTCCAGCAATGGGGCCTAGATTTTATTGGAGAAATCCACCCTGCTTCTAGTGGGCAACATAGATGGATCCTGACTGCTACAGATTTATTTACTAAGTGGATTGAAGCTATCCCCACCAGGAGTGCTTCYCACAAGGTAATCATTGGATTCCTGGAAGACCTCATCACAAGATTCGGCTGCCCAAGAAAGATTGTTACTGATAACACAACCTCTTTCAGGGCTGAGCCGTTAGCCAAGTTCTGTGAGCAATTCAGGATCAAACTCATTCACTGCACCTCATACTATCCCCAGGGCAATGGTCTAGTAGAGTCCTCCAACAAAATCTTGATAAGGATCATCAAAAAACTATTGGAGGACAACAAAAATACATGGCATTCAAAATTGAATTTGCTCTATGGACTGATCGAGTGACCACAAAGAGATCTATAGGCATCTCCCCGTTCCAATTAGTCTATGGAGAATAGGCTATTTTCCCTTCTCAGTTAGCCATTCCTGTAGCAAAATTCCTTCAGGATCATCAAGAAGAGCCTAATGATATGATCAGGAGAATTCATCAACTAGTGGAGGTCCAACAGGCCAGAGAGAAGGTAATGAGCAAAATTCAGGACCATCAGCAGAGGATCAAGCAGGTTTTTGATAAGAAGGCCAACAAAGAGGATTTACAGATTAGAGACCTGATACTGAAATGGGATGCTCCTAAGCAGGATAAGGGCAAGCACATCAAATTTGAGGCCCTGTGGATTGGGCCTTTCAGGATCTTCGAAGTATTTTCAAATAATACCTACAGGTTGCGAGATTTGAAAGATCAAGAAGTTTTCAATGGCCCTGTGAATGGGCATTTCCTGAAAATATTTTTCTCTTGAGCCGCACATGGCTCTTCTGTGATTGTAAATATTGTTTTTCTTTTTGTCTTTAATCTTCAAATAATGACTCCATAGCCCAACAACAAGGCACTGAAGCTGCAAAATGAGTCCTTAGAGCATCACAGGGACGACTCTATCCCCCATGGAGCCTAATGTTAACGACAATTTTTGTCTTGGGCACAAGAGTACCCAGGTTTGCAGGTTGCACGAGGAGCACCCAAGCATAGCATGGAAAAATCTCATTTCAGGCTACACGTCAAGCGAGCGGGCCAAGTTTTGTCGTCGGCGGCCGAGATCCATCTATAGGGCAGAATCAACGGTCATCGGGATTTCGGGGCTACCAAGTTTCCCAAGATATAGCACAATATATAACACCTATATTTCAAGACAAAGTTTGGGCCATCCGATCCAGTTGGAGCAGGTGGTAGCCAATCGACATTACAGGGATCGACATTTCGGGAGACAGGGGATCTCTCATCCACTGCAGCTGAAATTGCTGAAATGAAAAATGCCAAAGGCACCTTTGAAGATGAGCCCACAGTCCTAGCGCCAGGTCACGTCAAGCGAGCCTGGGAATGGAGGTAACCCCCCTTTTAATGACAAATCCATCTCGGTTGTTCATCTGAAGGGCACGCGGCACACATCCGTGCTTTCACAGTTTGGTCAATCGGGAATTTGAGGAAGAAGCACATTGCGAACCCCGGTACAAGAAATCCTAAAAGGATCGGGACCATTCATTAGAAGGACACGCGGCGCAAGATCTAAGTCACGGGTGGGGCCTTTCGGGATTTTCATAGTGAAACTATCGACATCATCTCAGCCGTCCAATCCAAAGGATGCGTGGCGCAAGATCTAGTCATGTCAGCATTTCGGTATTGGAGAGTTCAAAAGGTGAGGGGTTTCTCGTCAATTCACATCTAGAAACCCCGAACCCCGAAATTTCGAAAGCGCCCAGAGGATAAGCGCAAGGTCACAACCCATGGTCACTTGGGGAAATAGAAAAAGCTATACAAAGGGGGCCAAAGGTGTCGATTTGAGCTTCAGAAGGGGGGCACCATGTTCTCTAGATGCCGGTTCGACTTGATCTCGATCTTGATACCTGCTTGGAATGAATGAAGAAGAGAGAGGGTGGTTGAAATCTCGCCTCACTCATTAATTGCAAGGTATGGAAGTCCCGACAGGAAGTCCGTCCGCAATAGTCCTCTGTACTGTTTTTTTCCACAGAAGCCATGTCGAGTCCTCGACTCAGCAGGGAAGTCTGTGCATGCTAATTCAACATTTAAGTGTTCAAATACCCCTTAGCATGAGCCATGCAGAGTTAAGATGGCGTATGACGGAGGAGTATAGGCCAAATTTGATTGAAGAGACGCCCCATCTTGAAAATCTAAGACGCCTCTGTTGGGCAAATGTTTTGGAGTATATGTACTTAGTTTTGGTTTTTTTTTTTCAATTATTGATGGTTGAGCAAGGCTCTCGATTGTAAAAGCTTTAATGAAGCACTGGTTATTCTGGTTATGCATTGACTCTTGAGACTTCTTGCCTTATGAATGTCAGTTTCTTTCATGTCTTTGTTCATACTGTATTAGAACAGCTCGGAATTGGAGGATCCAATCGAGTTGTAGCTGTTATAGGATGATGTAGGTTGGATCACTATGACACCTGTGTTGTCTCTAATCGGTCTTGTGATTTTCTCAACGTTGAATGACTTGGAATTGGAGGATCAAATCAAGTCACCTCTTTAGTTACCCGAAACTCTAAGCCAAGAGGATCTTCCATTTAGAGTTTTTCTTCTGCAAACTGCTGAAAGGCCTGTTGCCCAAGGTATTTTTTCTCACTCCTCTCACCAAGTCTTCCACCTACTCATTTTACATCAACTCACTGACTGAAGTTAGATCAAGACCTCCTTTGTTCTTTACATACCAGACCTGGTCTCTGAGTTAGAGTGATTCCATCCTGGGTCCCTAACCATTTGATCATCCATTAAACTTATCGTGACATAAAACTGATGGGCGTTGGGCTCTGATCCTGTCGCAATCGAGGAGTGACTTCTGACGCTAACAAATTAGACACACACTCACTTGTTCATTGAGAGACAAGTTTCAGAACTGTAGTTGGAGAAGAGAGAGAGAGAGAGGCCCATCTTTGGGAGAGGGATTTCTGTACTTGTTTGAGTTATCTCTTGGCATTGTATTGGCTATCTATGTTAAGGAAGTTTTGCTGGGTTTTCTGCCCCATGAGGGTTTCCCAGGATAAATGATGTGTCTCTTGTGATTGTGTATTTCTCAGTGATTCTATCTTATGCTATTGTTATCTATTGAAATGCAAAGAACTATAATAATGGATTAAACATTAACATGGTATCAAAGCCAAGCTGAAGAGAGCATCTTTCACAAGAGAAAAGTGAAAAACGTCACTGGTGCCGTACATGCAAATTTGGGATTTTTGTTGGTGAGGTATTTCATCCCTAAAACCATCTAGAAAAGTGCACCTTCCCCCAAGGATCATTTTGGCACCTTCAACGCACCTTTTCAGTGGCTAGATCTCCCGGAAAGTGAAACCCTAGTTTCACAAAGTACCAGAAGTACCAGAAAACCAGAGAACTAGAAGTACCAGAAGTACCAGAGTACCAGNTACACGTCAAGCGAGCGGGCCAAGTTTTGTCGTCGACGACCGAGATCCATCTATAGGGAATAATCAACGATCATCGGGATTTCGGGGCTACCAAGTTTCCCAAGATATAGCACAATATATAACACCTATATTTCAAGAAAAAGTTTGGGCCATCCGATCCAGTTGGGGCAGGTGGTAGCCAATCGACATTACAGGGATCGACATTTCGGGAGATAGGGGATCTCTCATCCACTGAAGCTGAAATTGCTGAAATGCAAAATGCCAAAGGCACCTTTGAAGATGAGCCCACAGTCCTAGCGCCAGGTCACGTCAAGCAAGCCTGGGAATGGAGGTAACCCCCCTTTTAATGAAAAATCCATCTCGGTCGTTCATCTGAAGGGCACGCGACACACATCCGTGCTTTCGCAGTTTGGTCAATCGAGAATTTGAGGAAGAAGCACATTGCGAACCCCGGTACAAGAAATCCTGAAAGGATCGGGACCATTCATTAGAAGGACACGCGGCACAAGATCTGAGTCACGGGTGGGGCCTTTCGGGATTTTCATAGTGAAACTGTCGACGTCATCTCAGCCGTCCAATCCAAAGGACGTGTGGCGCAAGATCTAGTCATGTCAGCATTTCGGTATTGGAGAGTTCAAAAGGTGAGGGGTTTCTCGTCAATTCACATCTCGAAACCCCGAACCCCGAAATTCCGAAAGCGCCCAGAGGATAAGCGCAAGGTCACAGCCCATGGTCACTTGGGGAAATAGAAAAAGCTATACAAAGGGGGCCAAAGGTGCCGATTTGAGTTTCAGAAGGGGGGCACCATGTTCTCTAGATGCCAGTTCGACTTGATCTCGATCCTGATACCTGCTTGGAATGAATGAAGAAGAGAGAGGGTGGTTGAAATCTCACCTCACTCATTAATTGCAAGGTATGGAAGTCCCGACAGGAAGTCCGTCCGCAATAGTCCTCTGTACTGTTTTTTTCTACAGAAGCCATGCCGAGTCCTCGACTCACCAGGGAAGTCTGTGCATGCTAATTCAACATTTAAGGGTTCAAATACCCCTTAGCATGAGCCATGCAGAGTTAATATGGCATATGACGGAGGAGTATAGGCCAAATTTGATTGAAGAGATGCCCCATCTTGAAAATCTAAGACGCCTCTGTTGGGCAAATGTTTTGGAGTATATGTACTTAGTTTTGGTTTTTTTTTTCAATTATTGATGGTTGAGCAAGGCTCTCGATTGTAAAAGCTTTAATGAAGCACTGGTTATTCTGGTTATGCATTGACTCTTCAGACTTCTTGCCTTATGAATGTCAGTTTCTTTCATGTCTTTGTTCGTACTGTATTAGAACATCTCGGAATTGGAGGATCCAATCGAGTTGTAGCTATTATAGGATGATGTAGGTTGGATCACTATGACAAATGTGTTGTCTCTAATCGGTCTTGTGATTTTCTCAACGTTGAATGACTTGGAATTGGAGGATCCAATCAAGTCACCTCTTTAGTTACCCGAAACTCTAAGCCAAGAGGATCTTCCATTTAGAGTTTTTCTTCTGCAAACTGCTGAAAGGCCTGTTGCCCGAGGTAGTTTTTCTCACTCCTCTCACCAAGTCTTCCACCTGCTCATTTTACATCAACTCACTGACTGAAGTTAGATCAAGACCTCCTTTGTTCTTTACATACCAGACCTGGTCTTTGAGTTAGAGTGATTCCATCCTGGGTCCCTAACCATTTGATCATCCATTAAACTTATCGTGACATAAAAATGATGGGCGTTGGGCTCTGCTCCTGTCGCAATCGAGGAGTGACTTCTGACGCTAACAAATTAGACACACACTCACTTGTTCATTGAGAGACAAGTTTCAGAGCTGTAGTTGGAGAAGAGAGAGAGAGAGAGGCCCATCTTTGGGAGAGGGATTTCTGTACTTGTTTGAGTTATCTCTTGGCATTGTATTGGCTATCTATGTTAAGGAAGTTTTGCTGNCTATTGTTATCTATTGAAATGCAAAGAACTATAATAATGGATTAAACATTAACATGGTATCAGAGCCAAGCTGAAGAGAGCATCTTTCACAAGAGAAAAGTGAAAAACGTCACTGGTGCCATACATGCAAATTTGGGATTTTTGTTGGTGAGGTATTTCATCCCTAAAACCATCTAGAAAAGTGCGCCTTCCCCCAAGGATCATTTTGGCACCTTCAACGCACCTTTTCAGTGGCTAGATCTCCCGGAAAGTGAAACCCTAGTTTCACAAAGTACCAAAAGTACCAGAAAACCAGAGAACTAGAAGTACCAGAAGTACCAGAGTACCAGAAAACCAGACGCACTAGTCCATAAATCCGCAGATCAAGTTTGGAGGGGTAAAATTTGGATTTTCTCAGATCCAAGCACACCAGGCTACTCGCCTCAGCAAAGCGCATCTCCTGGTAGTTCATAATTTGATTTTGAACATTTTCCCAACTTCAAGTAAAAGATGTCTACAACCGTTAAGCTTGTTGAAAAGCTAGAAGGTGTGGAAAACTTCCATTCCTGAAAGTATAGGATTGGTCTCATTCTTGAAGAGAATGAACTAGCAAGATTCATCAAAGAAGAAGTGTCAGAGCCCGTCGATGCTGCAGAAAAAGAAAAGCACCAAAAGGACACAATCAAGGCCAAAAGAATCATTGCAGATTCAATCAAAGACCACCTGATTCCTTATGTGTAATCAAAGAAGACTCTGAAATAAATGTTTGATTCCATAAACAAACTATATGAAGGAAATAACATAAACCAGAAGATGAATCTTAGAACTCACCTCAAGAATACAAGAATGCAGAAAAGAGAATCAATCCAAGAATACTTCTCTAGAATATCCCAATTCAAAGAACAACTAGAAGAAATTGGAGATACTATAGATGAAGACGAACTTATAATGATGACCCTAAATGGTCTCACNTAATAATGGATTAAACATTAACATGGTATCAGAGCTAAGCTGAAGAGAGCATCTTTCACAAGAGAAAAGTGAAAAACGTCATTGTTGTCGTACATGCAAATTAGGGATTTTTGTTGGTGAGGTATTTCAGCCCTAAAACCACCTAGACAAGTGTGCCCTTCCCCAAGGATTATTTTGGCACCTTCAACACACCTTTTTAGTGGCTATATCTCCCGGAAAGTGAAACCATAGTTTCACAAAGTACCAGAAGTACCAGAAAACCAGAGTACCAGAGGTATCAAAAAACTAGAAGCACCGGTCCATAAATCTGCATATCAAGGTTGGAGGGGTAAAATTTGGATTTTCTCAGATCCAAGCACACCAGGATAGTCGCCTCAGCCAAGCGCACCTCCTGGTAAGTTCAGAATTTGATTTTGAACATTTTTATTTTTGGACATTTTCCCAGCTTCAAGTAAAATAATTCTGCAAGCGTTAAGCTTGTTGACAAGCTAGAAGGTGTGGAAAACTTTTGTGCCTGGAAGTATAGGATTGGTCTCATTCTTGAAGATAATGACCTAGCAAGATTCATCAAAGAAGAAGTGTCGGAACCCACTGATGCTGCAGAAAAAGAAAAGCGCCAAAAGGACATGATTAGGGCCAAAAGAATCATTGCGGATTCAATCAAAGACCACCTGATTCCCTATGTGTCATCAAAGAAGACTYTGAAAGAAATGTTTGATGCCCTAAACAGACTATATGAAGGAAAGAACATAAATTGGAAGATGAATCTTAGAACTCATCTCAAGAATACAAGAATGTAGAAAGGAGAATCAATCCAAGAATACTTCTCTAGGATATCCCAATTCAAAGAACAAATAGAGCAATTGGAGATACTATAGACGAAGATGAACTTATAATGACAACCCTAAATGGTCTCACAAGACCTTGGGATGCATTCATCCAAACGATTTGTGCCAGAATAGAGAAACTGAAGTTTGACAATCTATGGGAAGAATGAATCCAAGAAGAAACAAGAGTAGCTAACCGAGAGGATTTACTAGCAAGATATGAATATCAAGCCCTAGCTACTCACACTAAAGGAGGAAGAAAGAAGTCTTACTTCCAGAAAGAGACTTACAAAGAGTCTCAACCCCAAAACAAATTCATTCATAAATAATCTCATCCAAGGAGATTCCATAAGAAAGGACAACAAAAAGAAATAGATTACTCATCTGTACAATGCTACAATTGTGACAAGATGGGACACATTGCGAAATTTTGTCCAGCTAGACGAGAAGAATACAAGAGGAAACAAAAGAGGCATCATGCCCATGCAGTTGAAGATGAAGAGCCACCTGTAAAGATGTTAAGAGAATAAATTAAAGAACATGTCTTAATCTCGGCCCTCTTAGGATCGGTAACACCTGGAGAGGACACTTGGCTCATTGATAGTGGTGCCTCCAAGCACATGATAGGACAAAGAGATATTCTCTCTTACATTTTAGAAAAGAATTTTTCTCAGAAAGTGACACTTGGAGATGATTATCAATATCCCATCAAGGGAGTGGGAGAATCAAACTACAAGCCGAATTCAGGAAATGCGATGAAGATGAAGGGCATACTATATGTACCAGGTTTGACAAAGAACCTACTCTCCATATCACCTTTAGAGAAGAAAGGCTTCAGAGTTTCCTTTATAGATGGAGAAGTTCTTATGTGGGCTAAAGGAGAAACCTTAAAAGACGCAATCATCATTGGAAAAGAAGAAGGTGGCTTGTATAAGCTAAAGGGTCACTCAGAAGCCCCCATAACCCACACCATGGAGAATCCCTGTGAACTTTGGCATAGAATATTATCTCACATTAACTACAAGTTGCTACCATTCATATGCAAAGTGATCACAGGTTTACCAGAACTCAAGGTTAACCATGAAGGCGTATGCAATGGATGTGCACAAGGGAAGAACGTCAAGAACTCTTTTCCGAGGAGAGACAACAAAGAAGAAGGAGTCCTAGAACTCATTCATTCAGATGTGTGTGGCCCAATGCCATCATCCTCTATTAGTGAGTATGTATATTATGTACCATTTATTGATGATTATTCTCATAAGACCTGGTTGTCTCTCTTGAAATCTAAAGATGAAGTGTTCAACAAATTCAAGGAATTCAAAGCCTTGATAGAGAATATTTCTGAAAAAAAGATCAAGATACTTAGGTCAGATAATGGAGGATAATACACCTCAAAATATTTCGTGAACTTCTGTAAATATGTTGGGATCAAGAGGGAACTCACTACTCCCTATAATCCTCAACAAAACGGTGTGGATGAAAGAAAGAACAGAACGATAATGGAATTCGTGAATACCATGATCCACGATCAAGATATTCCTATGTGCTTATGGGCATAAGCATCAATGACAGTCGTATATGTGCAAAATCGATTGTTCCATAGTGCACTTGGGTTCAAGACCCCGGAAGAGATGTTCACTGGAAAGAAGCCAAAGGTAAGCCATCTCAAAATATTTGGCTGCCCAATATTTATACATATACCGAAAGAGAAAAGAAACAAGTTGGAACCCTCNCAACGCACCTTTTCAGTGGCTAGATCTCCCGGAAAGTGAAACCCTAGTTTCACAAAGTACCAGAAGTACCAGAAAACCAGAGAACTAGAAGTACCAGAAGTACCAGAGTACCAGAAAACCAGATGCACTAGTCCATAAATCCGCAGATCAAGTTTGGAGGGGTAAAATTTGGATTTTCTCAGATCCAAGCACACCAGGCTACTCGCCTCAGCAAAGCGCACCTCCTGGTAGTTCATAATTTGATTTTGAACATTTTCCCAACTTCAAGTAAAAGATGTCTACAACCGTTAAGCTTGTTGAAAAGCTAGAAGGTGTGGAAAACTTCCATTCCTGAAATTATAGGATTGGTCTCATTCTTGAAGAGAATGAACTAGCAAGATTAATCAAAGAAGAAGTGTCAGAGCCCGTCGATGCTGCAGAAAAAGAAAAGCACCAAAAGGACACAATCAAGGCCAAAAGAATCATTGCAGATTCAATCAAAGACCACCTGATTCCTTATGTGTAATCAAAGAAGACTCTGAAATAAATTTTTGATGCCATAAACAAACTATATGAAGGAAATAACATAAACCAGAAGATGAATCTTAGAACTCACCTCAAGAATACAAGAATGCAGAAAAGAGAATCAATCCAAGAATACTTCTCCAGAATATCCCAATTCAAAGAACAACTAGAATTAATTGGAGATACTATAGATGAAGATGAACTTATAATGATGACCCTAAATGGTCTCACAAGACCTTGGGATGCATTCATCCAAACGATTTGTGCCAGATCAGAGAAACTCAAGTTTGACAGTCTATGGGAAGAATGCATCCAAGAAGAAACAATAGTAGCTAACCGAGAGGCTTTACTAGCAAGAGACGAAGATCAAGCCCTAGCTACTCATACTAAAGGAGGAAGAAAGAAGTCTTACTTCCAAAAAGAGACTTACAAAGAGTCTCAACCCCAAAACAAATTCAGTCATAAAGAATCTCATCCAAGGAGATTCTAGAAGAAAGGACAACGAAAGGAAAGAGATTACTCATCTGTACAATGCTACCATTGTGACAAGATGGGACACATTGCGAAATTTTGTCCAACTAGACGAGAAGAATACAAGAGGAAACAAAAGAGGCACCATGCCCATGCAGTTAAAGATGAAGATCCACCTGCAAAGATGTTAAGAGAACAATTTAAAGAACATGTCATAATATCGACCCTCTCAAGATCGGTAACACCTAGAGAGGACACTTGAATCATTGATAGTGGTGCCTCCAAGCACATGACAGGACAAAGAGATATTCTCTCTTGCATTTTAGAAAAGAAGTTTTCTCAGAAAGTGACACTTGGAGATGATTATCAATATCCCATCAAGGGAGTGGGAGAATCAAACTACAAGATTAATTCAGGAAATGCAATGAAGATGAAGGACGTACTATATGTACCAGGTTNATTTTAGAGTTCAATTTTTGATTTTTTGTTAGAGGTCCTTTTGTATGTTCCATCAGGGATGTCTAAGTTTGATTTTGGTCCGAAATTTTTTCACAAAATTTTGTAAAGAGAATGACTCTTTGGTGAATTAGAATGAAATAAAGGATTGATTTATGTCTCATCTGTCTTAATTATAATCTTGGTTTCTTTGTTTCTATCTCTACATTTATTTCAACAACTGTTATATTCAGAAAACCATATAAATAACGAATTTTGCAGCAAGCTTTTATTTATAAGAGATTAGCCTAAGAACTTGTAATCAATATTTGTGAGTTAGGATATTATTTTTGATGGCTATAAACATAGGGTAACATTCCTGTCTATTTTTCTTTAGCCAAGTAGAATCTGAAAATGGTTGAGTAAGATCATTTCATATCTTTTCCTCAACACCCTACAAATAGGAAAGTCTAATGTATTTTAGATTAAGCGTTCTTTTTAAAGGCTTGATTTAGTCAAAAGGTACGGTAGTGAAACTAATGGTGTGATCATGAGACAGATAAGGAGGAGAAAATTAAATCACTTTGAAAACAAAATTACTTCGAATTTAAAAGCAAAGCTTTGTAACTTACTCTTTGTAAACTCAAATTTTTTTAACTAACATTTCAAGATCTTGTAAAGAAAACTTAAAAATTGCTTTCACTTGACTACAAACTACTTATGTTTCAAGAAATCAAGAAGAACTCGAGAATAAAGACTATTTTTCCCTTTTGCAAATAACAACTTTAACTACTTTTCCAAACTGAAATGCAATATATATATTTTTTTGAATAGATTTAAAGACAAAAACTAAAGTAAATCTTTTTCTTTTTTCAAAGAAAGTAAAAAGGATAAAAAGAAAACTGAAACAAGATTGGAAAAGACCTTCATCCCATTGCGGATCATAGGGATTCAATCAAGAAACCAAGAAGACAGATCTACAACTCAACAAATTGCTTAAAACCTATCTAGGGTAAACACAAGAAGACTTAGGAAACAAGTAAACTAGAGCCTATACCCTAGCTATGGCTACAAACAAAGACTCTGAACTGATCTAAGAAATCCCCGAGAAGTGTTAACTTCAATCAGGAAAGAGGCAAACTCCCTCTTTTTCAAAAAACTTTCATGAAACAGAGACGCAGGTTGTTGCATCAACAATTTGTGTATGTACGCGAGATGTTTACAGTGCAGAGTGTGTATGTATGTGGGCTGACCCAAGATAGGGCACATACACCTCTGTATCTCTTCAAAAAATGAAAAGACCAGACAATTCTACAGGGAAGGGACAACTGGTATGCACCCTAGAGGTGACTATAATCCCTTGATAGACTCATCAAACTTGAAATAAACTTTGAAGGAAAACAAAGCAATCAAACAA
>JZKD02S1719840.1:9396-27170 GCA_000966675.3 Picea glauca
TTCAAAAAGCATGTTGCTAGATACAAGTAATCCTTAACTTATGAAATCAAGATGAAGAACCTGAGTATGATACACCATATTCTTGGGACAAGAAGTATGACAGAGGACTGATAAAATTTTCCTGCTTCAAATATACAGAAAGAAGTATGATAGAATGTAAATCCACCATGATGGATTTAAAGAATAAGATTGATGACGATTCAGACAAGCCTAATCCATAGTTGATTGAATCACTAATGTATTCAATTAACTCCAAACTTGATTTATGCCATGCAGAGAATGTGATGATTCAACTGAAACAAACTCACTAGGAAACAATAAAATGTGCATTAAAGACACAGTTGGATATGATCTGTGATATGCCTACAATGTGAACTTGAGGTTGCAGAATTTTTTGATTCAGACTAAACATAAAGTACAATGGACCGGAAGAACACATTCGGTCAATGTTCCACCTTGAAGTTTTCCAGGGTTTCCTGACACAACAAGAAACAAAACTCCGTGACCTTGAGTGTACCAGAGACAAAGTTTTTATAAGCAGTAAATGTGCAAGGCAATGAGGCTTCACAAGCTTCCAAAATATTTACTTGATCATGAGATGGATCCTATGATGAAAAATAAGAGCCGTGTGATTCCAGTGTTTTCTAATGGTTCAAAATACGATGAGATATCTTCATATCAGAGATATGATATAGAATAAAGATGGTATACTTGCAATACTCTCCTACACCTAAGAAGACTACAAACAATTACTTGGTGAAAACTCCTTCCAAGATTGAGAGGGAGTATGAATAACCTTCGCCAAAAGAAAATCAGATTAAATCGATGTGAGACTTGGCTTGATGGAGAATGCCTCCCTAGCTGAGAGGGAGTGTTAATGATTGCAGCTATAGGAGACATCCTCTAGCCTACAAATTTGTGAGATGTGGAATATAACAACTATGTGAAGGCTTACTCTCAGCTTACAAACCTAAGAGAAATCCCCTAATAAAGGGTTTTGTGGTTCCATCTTGGGACAAGGGCTAGGAATGTATATGGCCTCCTCCATGACGTGAGAGAGAAGAACTCCAGATGATTATCCGATGTAAGAGCGATCTGTTGAGTTAGAGAAATCCCAAAAAGTGCTGGGCACATCATCATGAGAATAAGAACAAAGATGATGTGATGGCCTCCTCTAAATAACAACAGAGTTGATGTGAAGACTCTGGATGATCCTCTTGTCAGTGACAGTGGGAAAGTGGATCTGTAGAGCAGGCATGACTATGGCTGAGCATAAATGCACGTGTGAGGACCTAGCTCATCTGTGTAATGAAGTGACTCATGTCTTTGGCATCCCTATGGATGTGGCCCCTAGTGGATGAGCACTAGTGGGTGTGTCAGATCCTTTGCTATATATTGTTCAAGAGTCAGACCTACCGGTAACCCTAGTTATTGTGTAAAGGGTACAAGTCGGTCTCTTCTTATTGTGTCTAAAGATAAACTGTAAAAGATAATTAATATTAATATTAATAATATTATAATTAATATTAATATTAATAATATTAATGATTATAATAATAAACAATTAATATGTCTAAGTGAAGTCGTCCCTATTGTGCCAATAAACACTTCAGTTGATAGGACAAGTCTAATATAAGTAAGAGGAAATCTCTCATTTGTAGACACACACTCACTTGCAAGTTTTGGAAATTTCAGCAAGTACATTTCTTGGTCAAAGTTGCACACCTCTCTTGGGCGCTAGGGTTTCTAGGTTTTGTGCACCCTCTTGTGTGCTAGGATATTCTTGGTGGTGAAAGGTTTTTATCTTGAAGAATATAGCAAAGGATTTGGCTGGGTTTTTCTCCCTTGTTTGAGAAGGGTTTCCCAGGATATATCTTGTGTTCTTGTGCATGGTGCTTCTTCATGTGATCTTGGTTGCTGCAACATTTATGGTTATGGTAAATTGTTAAAATGGAATGAACTTCATGTTTAACCAAATGCTATGAAAAACTAGTAGGGTGATTGGTCCTAAGTTGAGGGTTCTTCCCTTGTTCTATTTGGGAATTATGATCTTGATTTTGATTTGTGGCATTTTGATTGTCTTCAACATTATGGGACAGTGGATTCTAGTTACCTTGATTCCTTTGATTCTGGTTTTTGTTCATTTTGTTTTTGTTTCCTCTTAATAATTCTTGTTTTTGTTATTATTACTTGGAATTTGGTTTTGGAGGGGGGTGGGTGGGGTTAGGAACATTTTACTGAGCATACACTCGACCCCATGGAGGAGTGTTGTGTGACAAACATTGACTAGGAGTTGAGGTATCACAATTGGAGGTATTGAGTTTGTTGGTAGTGGGATATGAAAGGGGTAATATGGGTTCATGATCACCCCTCTATAAGAAGAACTAGTATGAGTATGACTATACATGGGTTGATATATAGGAATCCTTGAATAAGAGGTATTAGATTTTACTTGAGACATGGAATGAAGTGGATATAGTGGGGGATTATGATAACTATGAGGCATGGGAGGACACTCGAGAGGAGGCAGGTGATAAGAGGTACATACTCCACTATATGAGTTACCGTACATATTAGGTCTAGGGGGATAAGTGTATAGGTTAATTTGAAAAATAAAACCAATGACACCATCAACAACATGGGATTCCTCTAGTGCAGATAAGTTACCTAAGCGAGAGCAAGGTGCATCGGGAAGAAAGGTGTACAAATACCCTAACTAGGCATAAATCAAATCATTGTTGAGATTTTTGGATGGCTTCCTCCTATGTTTTGGGCATGGTCATGGCCACATCTTAGACAATAGGGGGAAGTAAGGATTTTAAGAACTAGTCCATGAGGAATAACTCATTAATTTTGGCCTTACACAAACCATGTTGTTTTTGACCAACAAGATTGATCAAATCTTGTGTTTTCCTTTTTGTATAGTTCATTCCTAGAATTCTTATAGTTTAAGCCATTATTATAGTTCTTTGCATTTCAATAGATAACAATAGCATAAGATAGAATCACTGAGAAATACACAATCATAAGAGACACATCATTTATCCTGGGAAACCCTCATGGGGAAGAAAACCCAACAAAACTTCTTTATTATAGATAGCCAATACGATGCTAAGAGATAACTCAAACAAATACATAAAGTCCTCTCCCAAAAATGTGGCTCTCTCTCTCTCTTCTCCAACTGCAACTCCGAAACTTGTCTCTCAATGAACAAGTGAGTGTGTGTCTAAGTGAGGTGATAGCCTCCTTATTTATACAAATCTGGCATGTGTGGAAGTGTTTTTTCACTGGGCTGACTTCTTATGGGTGGTTATAACCACCTTTATTATATTCTGGGGCCTCTTTGATATATTCTGGGGCCGACTTCTTTTTCCTATTACAATTACATTATGACCAATCCGCAAAAGGGGATTTGGTCCTTTACAATAGCTGGCATGATCAATCCACAATGGGGATTGATCCAATGAATAACATATCAAATAATAATTATAATACACTTTGCAGTTACATTATTTTAACACTCCCCCTTAACAAGAAGGGCATTCTTCAACATCATCAGGCGAGAGAGATGACTTTATTAGCAACAACATCAGGAGGACAACATCATCAATATCATCTTGGATCATCATTATAACACTGGACTGGCTTTACGTCATAGCTGTAAGGCTGGAAGCATAATGCTCGTCTTGCTTTATGTCACAACTATCAAGTTGGAAGCAAGATACTAGACTGGATTTACGTCAAAACTATCAAGATGGAAGCACAGTACTAGTCTCATCTCATCGTCTTGCTTTACGTCACAACTATCAAGTTGGAAGCAAGATACTAGACTAGCTTTACGTCACAACTATCCAGCCGGAAGCATAGTACTAGTCTCATCTCATAGTCTTTCTTTACGTCACAACTATCAAGATGGAAGCAAGATACTAGAATGGATTTACGTCACAACTATCCATCCGGAAGCACAGAGTCACATCACATCATATTTCTTTGCATCACAACAATCAAGCTAGAAGCAAGATACTAGACTGGCTTTACGTCACAACTATCCAGCCAAAAGAACAGTACTAGTCACATCACATCGTCTTGCTTTATGTCACAACACTCAAGCTCGAAGAAAGATACTAGACTGGATTTACGTCACAACTATCCAGCCAGAAGCATAGTAATAGTCACATCACATCATCTTGCTTTACGTCACAACACTCAAGTTGGAAGCAAGATACTAGACTGGCTTTACGTCACAACTATCAAGATGGAAGCACAATACTATTCATATCACAACAACTGCTCCCCCTTTCAAGGAAGGTCCTTTCAGACTATACCAAGCTTATCTCGAAAGTGCTCAAACTTTACATGAGATAGAGGATTTTTCAACACATCAACAACCTATTCATTCATGCTAACGTACTGGAGCTTTAAGGCTCCTCTCTGCACCATGTCACAGATGTATTGATAACGAATCTCTATGTGCTTCGACCTGTCATGGAATACAAGATTCTCTATCATATTTATGCAGCTCTGGTTGTCACATAGGATCGTGGTTGCTTCCATATCTAGGTCAAATAGATTGGTCAACAACTTTCAAAGCCATATAGCTTCACAGTTGGTAGAACATGCAACAATGTATTCTTCTTCCGCTTTGCTGAGAGCAATGCTTGATTGCTTCCTACTCTGCCACGAGATCGTGGCTGATCCCAAACTAAAACAACATCCTGAAGTGATTTTCTTGTCAGAAACACTTCATTCCCAATCTGAATCAATGTACCCTCTCAATGTGAAATCATGATCTCCATCATAACTGAGACCACAATCTAATGTACCCTTAAGGTACCTCATCACATGTTTTGCAACCACTAGGTGAACATGTCTGGGTTCTACCAGAAACTGACTCAAGGTGTTCACGACAACACAAATATCCGGTCTAGTGTTTGTCAGGTACATCAATGATCCAATGATCTTTCTATACAGTGTGACATCAATCAATTCTGATGAAGTGTCAACCAACAACTTCAACTTTGCTTCTATGGGTGTATTCATGGAATTGCACTCTAACATGTTGAATATCTTCAAGATTTCGATTGCATACGTCCCTTGGTTAAGGAAGATCCTCTCTGAACTCTGCCATACCTCAAGACCTAATAAATAATGCATTAGGCCAAGGTCTTTCATCTCAAATTCTGAGGCAAGTCTCTTCTTACATTCGGTGATGAGATTTTCTTCTCCAATTAAGAATAAGTCATCCACATACAACAATAATATCACTGGCTCATTGTTCATAACCTTGACGTAGAGGTTAGAATCTTCTTTACTCTTGGTAAAGCTCAAGCTCGTCAGAAAACTGTCTATTCGGCCATACCAAGCTCTAGGAGCTTGCTTCAATCTGTACAAGGCTTTCTTCAACTTGCAGACATGAGACTTCCTGACTTCAATTTCAAATCCTTGAGGTTGCTCTATATACACTTCATCTTCGATGAAACCTTTTAGGAAAGCTATCTTTACGTCCATCTGGTGCAACTTCCACTTCATCTTAGCAGCTAGGTCTATGATGGTTCTGATCGAAGTGTATCTAGCTACAAGAGCAAATGTCTCTTCATAGTCAATGCCTTCCTTTTGAGAAAATCCATGAGCGACAAATCTTTCTTTATACTTCTCAATACTTCCATCGACAACATGTTTTATTTTGAAGAGCCATTTGGAAGATACCACGTACTTACTCTTCGGTCTGGGAACTATTTCCCATACATCATTCTTTATTATGGATTGGTATTCCTCTATCATGGCATCTGCCCATTATTTCTTCTGAATGGCTTCTTCAAAGAAGGTAGGCTCCTTCTCTAGGAGATCACACATCAAAGATGTATAACTGGAGAATGGATTTGGTCTCTTCACCTGTCTCGTGGTTCCTTCAGGAATACCATACTTCTCTCCATATTGAATGAGCTCTCTAGCCCAAGAATGATTTCTTTTATGGAAGATCATCATTTAAGGCAGTTCTTGAAATTCTACTATGTCATGATCTTCTAGAATTTCCTCATCAGGGGATGCTACAACTTCCCTCACTAGTTCTACAGCTCTGGGAACCTCCCTCACTGATGCTGCAATTCTGGGGATTATGGGTTCCTCTTCATATACTTTTTCAAGATAACATCTTCTCAATTTCTTGAGTGTTGAATCTTCATCGAAGGTCACATCCCTGCTGATATCAATGTGATGGTGACCTGGTATATAAATTCTGAAGGCCTTGGAGACCTCACAATATCCCACAAATATTCCCTGCTTTCCCGAGGGTTCCATCTTGTTTCTCTTCTCTTTCAGAATATGTATAAAAACTGGGCAGCCAAATATTTTGAGATGGCTTATCTTTGGCTTCTTTCCGGTGAACATCTCTTCCGGGGTCTTGAACCCAAGTGCACTATCAGACAATCAATTTTGCACATATACGACTGTCATTGCTGCTTCTTCCCATAAGCACATAGGAATAACTTGATCATGGATCATAGTCTTCACAACCTCCATTATCGTTATGTTCTTTCTTTCAGATACACCATTTTGTTGAGGATTATAGGGAGTAGTGAGTTCCCTCTTGATCCCAACATCTTTGCAGAGTTCACAAACTCTTTTGAGGTGTATTCTCCTCCATTCTCCAACCTGAGTATCTTGATCTTTCTTTCAAAAAGATTCTCTATCAAGGATTTGAATTCCTTGAACTTGCTGAACACTTCATCTTTAGATTTCAAAAAATACACCCAGGTTTTACGAGAATAATCATCAATGAATGATACATAGTATACATACCCACTAATGGAGGACGATGGCATTGGGCCACACACATATGAATGAATGAGTTCTAGGACTCCTTCTTTTCTGTCTCTCTTCGGAAAAGGGTTCTTGATGTTCTTCCCTTGTGTACATCCATTGCATACGCCTTCATAGTCAACCTTGAGTTCTAGTAAACCTGTGACCGCTTTGCATTTGTATGGTGTGGCCTTGTAGTTAATGTGATATAATATTCTATGCCAAAGTTCACATGGGTTTTCAATGGCGTGGGCCATGACAACTTCTAAGTGACCCTTTAGCTTATACAAGCCATCTTCTTCTTTTCCAATGATGATTGCTTCTTTCAAGGTTTCTCCTTTAGTACATTGCCTTCTGCAACCTTCACTATAGCTTCCTCAGGGTTATTACCTGTGACCTGGAACAAGGTCAACAAAACAACAAGCAAGAGTAATATCCTTTTTATAATATAAAGTAATAGCACGAACAATCATCATAGTAGCTCCTTTAGAGCTATCACTTGTAACTTGTTTGAAACAAAGATTAAAGGTAAGGAATACAATACGAAAATGAGGTCAATACTTTCATAGTGTTGTGATCAAACATTCCTCCATGGCAACCTGGAACTATCACACAAGATTCTTCCTAGAGGAGGTGTTAGTTGTATCAGACATATGATTACGTTAATCATTTACCTCTATATGCTCACATGCTATCAAGTATGATACTTTACAAAGACTGCTATCTCAACTATAGTCATCAACTTGTCATGTGTACCTTTTAATCTTATTAACTTGATTAATCAAACTTGGATCCTTGTCCTCATGAATGAGTGCTTGATTTTATTCCAAGTCTCCTTCGCTCAAGATGACGAGTGCTTTCTTCAACTTGTCTTCTGTACTAAGACAATACACTATCTTGACAAAAGGTTGGGTAAGAGGTTAAGTTTTATGATCTCAACTTTTAATCCATATAATACCTTGACTCAAAAAAGGTTAGAATGAAGGTCATATCTACAACATGCAACATTGATCAATATAACAAATGGATGCATATCAGAATAATCACACCTGGGTTGCATCATTCCTCTGAATGTTTTGGATCTTGAGATCCTTTTGGATCTATAGCAAGAGATCCCTTCTCCTGCAAATACTCTTTAAGGTTTAACCATTTAAACATATGTGAGTACATTTGTAGGTAGTGGCACCATCTGACAGCAATGATAATCATTACCAACTCTTAAAAACTTCAAGGGTGATTGCAACTGGTACTACGGCTGCAATTGCAACTGATACTGCAACTGGTTCTGAGACTGCAACTGTAACTGCAACTTAGGGTTTTATGAGGAAACCCTAATTTTTCAAACTTCAAAATTTGAAATTCTGATCCAGGGGATAGATGTGTTGAGCTGAGGCGAGTAAGCTGGTGCAATCAAATTTATGAAAATCCAACTTACCCCCTCAAAATTGATCTGTAGATTTCTTGACTGGTGCTTCTAGTTTTCTGGTACTTCTGGTACTCTAGTTTTCTGGTTCTTTGTGAAACTAGGGTTTCACTTTTTGGGATATCTAGCCACTGAAATGGTGTGCTGAAGGTGCCAAAATGATCCTTGAGGGAGGGCACACTTTTCTAGATGGTTTTAGGGCTGAAATACCTCACCAACAAAAAGATCTTATTTGCATGTACGACAACAGTGACATTTTTCACTTTTCTCTTATGAAAGATGCTCTCTTCAGCTTGGATCTAATACTATGTTAATGTTTAATCCATTATTAGAGTTCTTTTCATTTCAATAGATAACAATAGTATAAGATATACTCACTGAGAAATACACAATCACAAGAGACACATCATTTATCCTGGTAAACCCTCATGGGGAAGAAAACTCAGCAAAACTTCCTTATTATAGATAGCCAGTATAATGCCAATAGATAACTCAAACAAATACATAAATTCCTCTCCCAAAGATGCACCTATATATCTCTCTCTCTCTTCTCCAATTGCAGCTCCGAAACTTGTCTCTTAATGAACAAGTGAGTGTGTGTCTAAGTGAGGCGCTAGCCTCCTTATTTATACAAATCTGGCACATGCGGAAGTGTCTTTTCACTGGCAGGGCCGACTTCTTATTCTTGGTGGTTATAACCACCTTTATTATATTATGGGGCCTCTTTGATATATTCTGGGGCTGACTTCTTCTTTTTCCTATTACAATTACATTATGACCAATCCGCAAAAGGGGATTTGGTCCTTTACAGTAGCCGACATGATCAATCCACAATGGGGATTGATCCAATGAATAATATATCAAATAATAATTAGAATACACTTTGCAGTTACATTATTTCAACAATGATCACCCCTCTACAAGAGGAACTAGTATGAGTATGACTATGCACGTGTTGATATAGAGGAAGCCCTGAATAAGAGGTGCTAGCTTTGACTTGAGACATGGAATGAAGTGGATATAGTGGAGGATTATGATAACTATGAGGCATCGGAGGACACTGGAGAGGAGGCACGTGATAAGAGGTACATACTCCACTATATGATTTACCATACATATTAGGTCTAGGGGGATAAGTGTACAGGTTAATTTACAAAATAAAACCAATGACACCATCAACAACATGGGATTCCTCTAGTGCAGATAAGTTACCTAAGCGAGAGCAAGGAGCATTGGGAAGAAAGGTGTACAAATACCCTAACTAGGCATAAATCAAATCATTGTTGAGCTTTTTGGATGGCTTCCTCCTATGTTTTGGGCATGGTCATGGCCACATCTTAGACAATAGGGGGAAGTAAGGATTTTAAGAACTAGTCCATGAGAAATAAATCATTAATTTTGGCCTTACACAAACCATGTTGTTTTTGACCAACAAGATTGATCAAATCTTGTGTTTTCCTCTTTGTATAGTTCATTCCTAGAATTCTTACATCCTTAGAATTTTTTTTTTTTTTTAGAGACCACCACAGGTTTCTAACATATTACATTACTATTCCAAAGTTCTGCAACCCACATAATTCTCCATTCAACTTCTGCGACCTTCGTTATGCACTATTAACACTTAGATATTTTGTTTAATGTAGGAATCCATTTGTAGGTGCGGAGCACTATTCCTTTCACTTTGTCATCCCGTCGTCCTAATTATCCTCCATCCCGTGATCCTGCTCATTTTCCATTCTGCTCATCCATCCTCCTGATTGTCTACCATCATGTGAACCCTCTACCCCGCGACACTAAAGAACTTTACACCCTTTCCCATTCATGTTTCCTAACCTGCATTAAATCACTTTTTCCAAAAATTACTACCACTCATATGTTGTTAATACAATTATGAATAACAATATTATCGAGGAAACCTTCTTTAAATTTTAATACGAGTTATTATTTAAATCCTCAAATTAAGAGATTTTAACATGTTAAAACAAAACAAGTATTTTTTGATACTAGCAACATGAAGAACTATTGTTAAGTCTATCACCTTGGCTAATATGTCAGCTCAAAGAAAATAATAATTTTGTGGAGACACCATAAAAATTTTGAGATGAGAAGATCATAGATTTCACTGGTCACATGCTTACATCTTCTATTCCATGTTACCACTCCCAAAGAAGAATTGGAATAAGATCAGGACATATGGAATCACATCAGTGGGGTATGTGCCAGAGGTATACGACTTCAAGGAATTGATTTTGTAGTGTCTTGATAAGTTTGATAAGGAAAGAAGAATCATTCAATTTCAAAGAGAATCACCTATTTCCTTAGTCCCCTCTACTTTTAAAAGAATGGTTAGACTCCCAGAACCAACCATGGTTTTCAAGAGCACTAAGGCCAAAGTTTTTCTTAAGACAAAAAACCAAAGGAATCAAACTTTTATAGAGCTATCTTGAAGATCCGTTAGTTTTTCTTGAATACTTCTCCAATATCTAGATATGTTCATTGAAGAATCCATACAAAAAAATGGCATGGTTATTTGCCAGGATAACCGAACATGAGTCCATAGCTACTGTCCCCAAGCTTGCTTCATATATATTGCAGTTTTCAATTCACGACAACACCATTTTCGATTGGTTAAGGATTATGTGGTGAACCAAACTGGTTCACTATGTAAATATCCAATATAAATAGGACAATATGCAATAATCCATTTAAGGATAATAAATATATTTAATAATAATTGTATAAGACTGAATGAGATGATATAATGCAATTCTTACAAATGAGGAATGAGGGCTTGTATATATATCCCGCACATGGGTGCCCTTTCATAAGAGACATGACCTTTTATATGTCATGTATCTTCATAATTAATAATTACTTATTACTTATTTATATTTACATATTTACATATTTATATATATTTCTGTTTGTTACATTGCCTTCCCCTTAGAAATGCTTTGTCCTCAAAGCATATTTATGAAGAGAGTTACTTCTTCATTCTGGCTTGCAATGTATTCGCATGACTCTATGTTTTTGGTGTTGTTAATATTGATGATACCAAACGATATGAGTGACAAAGAGTTGAGAAAAACTGTCGAATTGTGAAAGGGTCAGACCATCCTAATTCAATCTTTTGCAGAATGTTGAACTTCCACAATGAATTATTGTCATGAGATTTACTTAGGCAGGTGTCAATATTTTCCGGATGATAACTTAGTCATTCTTGTCTTGGATCTTCTATCGTTTGTACTCCAACACCTCTATATGTTTTTTCTTTAACTGAATTGGCATCTTCTTGATCTTTAATGTCTGGATTTTCCAATTTCTCTTCTTTCAATTTTCTGATTTGTTCTAGTAGCTCGTGATTGAGGCTTTTCGAACGAGAAATTTCTTCATTTTTTGATAATAGGTTCTTCTCAAGTTCTTGATTCTCTTGTTCCAACTTCTGAACACATTGTTTTCGAACCTTTGACTTCTTGATCTATGTAGGTAGTTTTTTACCGTGTTCTTTTAAATGAGAAATTTATTCACTTTTATCCTTGATAACTTCGTTAAATTCTTTTTGCATTCTTTGCATTGAAGTATCACTTATGAGATATCGTTAAAGTCTTCTCTTGTTACAAAATCTGGCTTCGATGTGATGTCTTGTAATGTTATCATTTTCTCCTTATAGGGGAATGCCACAAACTTTTTCTCCATGTTTAGTATGAAGGTATCTGGAATTTTAAACCAGGGTAACTCGATGACGATGTAAACTTCTTCTTGATACATAGTTGTAACATAGAATTGAGATATATACTCATATTCATCAATCGTCACTTGTAACTCCTTAATTCAATAATAATCTTCCTTTCTAATTATATTAGTCTCTGGAATTAATAATTGATTTTCCAAATCAATATTCAAGTAATTTGCATTATAGTCCAAGCTAATAACAATGTTTACCTCTCTTCCTTGAATACTTCCCTTTAATGCCGAAAATCCACAACATACGGTTGGACAACCTTCATAAAAACACCTTTCTTCCTTCATTTTATTAGAATCCATTTTGGCTTCTATCAATATTTATGATAATTAATTTATGATAAATGATGTTTTGATTATGAAACTTATATAACCTTTTGATAATTAAATTGTGACTATTAAATTGAATGTCACAGGTGTGAAGGTTCCAGTTTATTTTGATAATAAATAATGCACTTCCTAAACAAATACATTGTATAATTTTTAATAATGTTATAAATATCTCATAAATGACTTCTTTTATCTTTCTTAATATTAAATATATATATTCTTTACTTCCTTCAAGTACTTTACAATTGCAATGAATTTGCGTTTTTTTTCCTTACACTTCACCTTTAGAACATATACTTGAACGTTTTTTCATAGCTTATCCTTATTATTTTTCAATCCTTTTAAAATATAACTTCTTTTTATGGAACTTTAACTCTTATAATCCTTATAATACACATATACTATATTTTAATCAATACTTCCTCCTTGAATTGATATCCGATTTTAATATCCTTGTAACTCTTCACTTTCCAAGATCCACTTCACTTTTAAAAATATAATAAATTAATAACTTTAATAACCCTCTTATAAATTTTCAATTAGAACTTTAGGAATTACTTTGAAATACTTCTATTCATTTGAAATATATTGTAATTATTATATCTCCTTGACTTTCTTTCTTTCACCCTTCAAAATGACCTTTATAACTTGAATTGGGATTTGGGGCTCCTTTTATAAAAAAATAAACCTTCAAATTCCTTTTTTTATTTTAAATTGACCTTGTATATTAATTTAGTGCCCTACTAAATAACCTTAAATTGTATCTTTTAAAACTTTAAACTTTATAGGGTCCACTTCTATTTTAACTTTTTTTTTTTCCACGATGAAAGTTTAATCATTTATATTCAAAAGTATATAAAGTTTTTACAAAAGCATCGGTTCATTTTGCCATCAAAACGAAGACCTGTGAATAAATGTTTTATATCAGCACACATTCCTGTGTGAATTATAACATACAGTGGCTCGCAGGCTGTAAGAAGAAATACCAAATAGAGCTACCAAAAAATGTGCTCTGATACCGAGTAGCGATGGTAGGAGTGCTGTTGGCAACACACAGCTTGATTTGAAATCGATTTTATTCTGCCTTTTTGTATCTGTTCCAAAGAAATTACTGAATTCGGCCAAGTTATTGATGCAAATCAGAGATGATGTTTCAGAATTAAGTCCAAGACCTAGAGATCTACATCAGATTTTGAGATGAGTTGAGGGGCCTTCATTGCCATCCTCCCATCGGGTGAATGTTATGAGACCGATGGGCCGGGATAGAGCCAATTTTGAAAGGTGGTCTGCAATGACATTATCTTATCTGTAGATGTGAGAGGTAGAGAGGTTCTTGATGAGTCTTTTAGCTTCGATGGTTCTCTCTTTCCAACATTCCAGAGCTACTGATCGAAGTTCAACCTTGTCATTTAACCAGTCGATTATGACTTTTGAGTCTCCTAGAAGTAGCAAGACTTGGATGTTTAGCCTTTGAGCTAGAATGAGGGAAGCCCATGCCCCCAGTATTTCAGCTTTGGTGTTGGTGCCTTGTCTGCCGTTGAGAGTCCATCTGTAGGAAGTGTGAGTGTTGATGATAATATGTTCTCCCGCCCCACAACGAGATCCATCCGGTTGTGCTACTCCGTCGAACCATGCGATGGCTTTGTCAAAGGGAAGAGTTCTAGAGGGTCTGCAAAGTTTCTGTGCTATGGTGGGGGTAGAGGGTCGGTTGATAGCTGATAGTATGAGATTTGTCACCAAGTTAACTGAAGGGGGCTTATTATCAAAGATGGCTGCGTTTCTAGTCAACCAAACATTCCAACAGACAGTGGCTGGCAATGAGGGGTAAAGCTGTTGTTTTGTGCACCAAGAGTTAAAGCAAGAGAACGTCGTTGGTCCAATCCACTGTTCAACTAGTTTTAGAGATGCTTTGACCTGATGCCAAACTTGTCGAGTAAAGTGGCAGCTCACGAAGAGGTGGTGTGTAGTTTCACTGTCCTCCTTGCACAGAATACAGTGGTTTGGGCCAGACCAGCCTCGACTTTGTAGGATATCCCAGACTAGGATTTTATTCTCCGACAATAGCCAAGTAAATAATTTGAGTTTCAGTGGACAGTTCCACTTCCACAGCCGTGTGCGCCAGGTCTGATCCCGATTGGGCCAAGAAGCCTCTGCCAACGCTTTGTATATGTTCCTGACAGATATGACCCCAGATTTGTCACCTCCCTTCTAGATGAGAGTGTCAGGTCTCTCCTGAAGGTGAATGCCGACTTCATTTAGATGATATGTGTATCTATTCTATTCAGCCGAGAGCTCTCTGTCTAGATGCAGAGAAGAGCTAGTGACCCAGGATTCGCCAAGTGAAATTCTGCTGTGAGGAGATTTAATATGGAAGAGATAATGTAATCCTAAAAAATGAAGGCGCTCCAACAATCTAGGTGAGAGAAGAGCCTTTTCACCCATGCAAAGGATATCATCTTTGCCGATTTCAATAGCAGTTCCAGTGACAGGCAACCACGCTATCCAATGAAGGAGGATTGGAAGCGATTTTAGAAGGTGCTTCCAAGTTTGTGAGCCCCCCCGTGGTGTGAAAGTGGCGGATCTGAGCCAGGAGTGTACGGGTAGGTGGGGGAGATATTTGTCTTTTATAAGTTTGTTCCATATGCCAGGTACCATCAGGGTACAACAAAGTGTATTTGCCGAGAGAGCAAGGTAGGAAAGGTGCAGATTCCTCAGTCCCCAACCCCCTAAAGCTTTTGTCTTTGAGAGGGTTTCCCACCCACAGAGATGTAGTCCACTACTTTGCTTGCTGCCATTCCAGAGAAAGGCAAAGATCAGCTGACAAAGTTTCTTTAGCACAGATTGTGGGATGTGTGCCAGTGCCATCCAATACACCGGGAGGCTTTCCAGGACAGCCTTGATCAAAATGTATCTTCCACCCATTGATAAGCACCTGTTACACCAGTGTTGAATTCTGCATTCAAACTTTTCATATAACCAGCTCCAGTCCTTCTCTTTGTAGCTGGATGGTTTGATAAAGTAGACAAGATAGTTGAATCCCTCCTCCAGGTCTCGAAAATCAATGCCGAATAGATATTTTAGCTCCGACATGTTCGTTTCCCTTGCACCTGTGGCCAAGAACATTGACTTCTGCAAATTTATTTTTAATCCTGTAATAGAGCAGAAAATATTTAGTATATTTAAGATTTCTGTCCATTCAGACAAGGAGTCCGATGTCATGATAATCACGTTGTCTACAAAAGTAGGTGCAAAATTTGAGTCAGTCTAGATGCTCTGATTCCCGTAAGTTTGCCTACTAATTTACTTCTTTTTAATAAGATGCTGAGGCTTTCTAAGACCAAAATGAAGAGTAGGGGTGAGAGGGGACATCCCCGTCGAAGTCCTCTTTTGCTGTGGAATGCTTTGGAAGCCTCACCATTTATTAAAACTGCCATAGTGGTTGTGGTTATGCATCCCATCATCTAGTTTGTGGTGACTGTCCCAAATCCACATTGGAGAAGGATGAGATGTAGAAAGTTCCAGTTTATACAGTCGAAGGCCTGTTTGAGGTCCAGTTTAAGAAGGATAGCAGGTAAGTTTTTTGTTTTTATGCTGTGTAAACACTCCTGTGCGGTGCCTATAACGTCAAGGATTTGTCTTCCCTTGAGAAAACCAAGCTGCTCCTTTGCCAGTGCCTGAGAGAGTAGAGGGCGGATCCTGTTTGCAATGATCTTTGTTATAATCTTGTAGTTGAGATTACACAACGAGATTGGTCGATAATCTGAGAAATGTCGGGGAAGGTTCTGTTTTGGAATCAGGACTATAAAAGTGTTGTTTAAGTGTTTGTTTACCAGCACTCTGTTTCTCAAATCCTCGATTGCCTCCAGCAGATCTTGTCCCATTAATTCGAAAAAATGAAGATAGAGTTCCACAGTCCATCCATCGGGACCAGGGCTTTTTTCTCTTTTAAAATCTTTTAAAACCTGGTATATTTCCTCTTTTGTGCATGGGGCTTCCAAGGATCTTGCTTCCTCGTCGATGACCAGCTGTGGGAAAAGTTGGGCTGTGGCTGTTTGGTCCTGTATGGAGATGAGTGGATCTTCTTGGAAAAATGTCTTAAAGTGTGTGTATGCCGCTTTCTTGATGTCTTCTTTCATGTGTGCAATGTTTCCATCTTCATATTCAATATCGCAGATGAGTTTTTTATTTCTACGGTGGCCTGCAAAATGGTGGAAGAAGCGGGTGTTGCTATCGCCACTAGTGAGCTAGAGTGCTCTAATTTTTATCCACCATCTGTTCTCTTCTGCCTGGAGAAGGTGTGCTCTGTTAGCCTCTAAAGAATGGATATTTTCTTCAATTTCAGACTTCTGGTCTGTCTGTGCCTTTTTTCTGTGTAAAAAAGATAAATGCTGTTCGAGCCTCTACATATCGGATGTTTCTTTTGCTTTTTTATTTTTCAGCCAACCTATTGTGATTTGTTTTAGGCTATGCAGTTTTCTAACTAACGTGCCTTGTGCATCTCCAAGTATGGAGTGGGACGTGTCTGTCCAAACCGTCTTAACCAATAGGTCGAAGGCTGGCTCCAACAACCAATCCGCATTGAACTTGAATGGATATCTCCTCCCTAATTTCCCTTTTCCAATTTGAAGGCAAATGGGGGTATGATCAGATATGTATGGCAGGTCGACCCATGCCCGAGCCCTGTGTGTTGGATTAAGTAGATTTTCTGATATCAGGAAATGATCAAGTCATTTTTCAATACCGGAGGGGCCCGATCTCCCATTATGCCAAGTAGGCAAGTGTTCAGCTGGTTCCAGATCCACAAGTGCATTTTTTGTGAGAAGAGATGATATGTAAGTCGCTAGTGGGTCTTTCTTTGCTCTGTCGCCCCAGATATCCTTTGTGCTGAGTGTAAAGTTTAGATCTCCGGCAATGATGATGTCTTTAATGGATAGAAGACCAAGGCTGTCGAGCTTCTCCCAAAATAGTCTGCGTTCCAGGCAGGGGCCATAAGTATTGAGCAGGGTCAAGTAGGAGTTGAGTTCAAAGCAGGTGCCAGTTAGAAGGATTCCGCCAGGACTGAGCATCGGAGTGAAGTCAAAATGTAAAGGATCCCAGGACGCCAGGAGTCCGCCTGAGTTGCCAATAGAGTTTTCCACGCACACCATCCAGTCAGATTTGAGGGTGGAAAGGAAACTTCTTGCATCTTCGGCCTTCACCAGCGTTTCTTGTAGAAAGAGAACTGTCGGTCTGATTTTGTTGAGGATATGTCTCAGGGAGGCTTGTTTCAGGAGTCCTCCAACTCCTCTGATGTTAAGGGAGATAATAATCATTGTTTTGCCCGTGCCTGGGATTTTATCCCTCTAAGTGCCCGACTATTTTGTTCAGTAATTTGTTAAGGTCCTAACCCGCACATAGGTAGATCAATGTATTCGGATGTAATAAAGGTCAATATTAATAAGACCTTTCAATAAAATAGAATAAGGCAGATGTAAGAAGACCT
>JZKD02S1719840.1:57113-72453 GCA_000966675.3 Picea glauca
TTCTCATAAACCTATGGCATCAGCTCGACAACAGTTCTGTGGAGATACACTCAACATCTTCGGGCGCGAGGACCAGAATTTCCAGTGGTCCAGGGCATATTCTTATTACTCAAACTCTATTGCAGAGAACCAAGTAATTTGGACCTTCGAGATTGCTCATGTAGGCTGTGTCCCTGAGGTTTTTGACTGTAAGGACTTGGTCTCTTGGTGCATCGATAATATTATTTCAGAGAAAAGAATTATTCCACTATGGGACTGCTCTTCTGTTTCTTTGTCACCTCAAGTCTTTTTCCAGATGCTAAAATTGCCGCAACCAACATTGATGTTCAGAGTAGAAGATTGAAAATAGTTCCTAGCAAAGCATAATAACGGATTGTACCTCTTGCCCCAATTTTTGGAAAACCCGCTTCTAGTTCTTGAAGATATTACAAGCATGCAGGTTAGTTCATTTAGAAATCCATTTCGTGAAATTGCTTGGCTGTTTACAAGAATAACCGGACATGAGTCCACAACAATTGTTTCCCACATGGCTCTTTATATTTTGTATTTCACAGTCAATGAACAAGCCATTTTTGATTGGGGCAGGTTAATTTCCCATGAAATCTGTTCCCAATTGTCAAGTTACAAAAGGGAAAAGAAATTTTACATGTCATCCTATTTAGTTTTTGCAATAGTGCATTCGTATCGGTTTCCACAACTGTCTCTGTCCAACAATGTCAACTGCGAATTGCACCCAGTAATGTTTTGGTACCAGGTCTTGTGGAAGCACAAGGATTACCACTATTTTTATGAGGTTTTTAATGGCTTCCTGTCTGTTTTCAAAGTTTTGTTGTTAGGAGAAGATACTCCCCGCATATCTAAACATGCAACTAGTTTTTTGGACAAGAAGGGGACACTCGAACTTTTGGATAATTACACTGTGATAAGAATTTTTGGCTCCACGAAACAACCTACTCTCCTTCCATGTCACATTACAGATAGAATGTTTGTTGCAGAAGTAGAATGTCAATACAACTACTGGTTCCATCTATTCCAAAACAAGAAAAAAATACGGTTCATTCCTCTACCTTGGAAAATAGGGGAGTTCTTGTTGAAAAATGCCAACAAAATTGACAATTTCGTAGCACATTCTAGCATCTCCAACCTGAGATATGTTGAAATAATAAGAGGGTTCGACCCCTATAATATTTTTTGACAACATTTACAAACACTTGGCCTCGACGATTATTTTTTAAATAAACACCTACCCAAAAACATAGACAGTGGCGACAACAGTCCTGCCTCTGATGCTGACGACATGGACACAGTGAAAAGCTGCACTAAATTGTACACACAACAGGGGAAAGAATCCAGTGACAAGAGTGTTCAATCCAAAAATACGACTCCAAAAAGTACGACATCCCAAAGCATCGCTCCAACGACCCACCACAACAACAAAGAAACTCAGAGTTCTTCAAACGAAGGAGAAGATAACGACCCTCCTCATTCTAAAATTGATAATTCTCACAAGCTTCCAGTAGTGAAGAAGAGAATTCTTTTTTGGGGCAGGCTAAAGAGCCAAAAATTTAGAGTGAGAACATGGAACTTGACACTGATCTGGATAGCATGATCCACTTCCTTGATCAAATCAAATATGCCATCTACCATAGCCATCCAATGGAAATATTCGTCACCGAAAATTTTGATGAAGATGAATCCTTCATGTTCCAGAGCGCTGTTTTTGATAGCTAGTCCAAAAAATTGATAATTGAGAAAAAAAATGTTAAAAATAAGAAAGACAAATCTCGTTCAGAGGTTCACTTTGCCAACATGCGACCGTCCCAAATCTGTCAAATTCACACCATGAGCGGAGAAGCACTTCATGATTCCATTGGAAACATGGAGACCGAGAATGCCAGACTGAAGAACCGGGTCAAGGAATTGGAAGATGGTTTCATTCCTATGCCATTGCTTGTCAATCCTTTGGATATAGCCATGCCTGTCACCCTTGCACCCAATGTAAAATCATCCTTCACCCTCCTCGCATCCTGTAAAGGATATGTGGAGAATAATATCAAAAAAAGAATGGAACTGGTTACTGAGGCATGGAAAAGATCACAAACCATCACTTCCCTTGAAACCAGGGAACATAGTTTTCTTGAGCTTTTGCAAGCCAATTTAAAAGATGAAGAAAATTTATTTTAAAAAATGGTCATTCCTTTTGGCAAGATTGTCAACAATATGACATAAAAAAGAAGAAGAGAAGAAGATATTTCATCCAAAAACCGGATCATTCAATTGAATGCATGTTGGAAAGAAAAAGTGAAGAACCTGCATCTCATTGTCAGTCATGTGAACAAGCCATATCGAAGAAAGATAAATTATTCATTAGGATATCAAATATAGACTTAGCTAGGAAAACCAACGACTTCCAAGACCGCAAATTAATCGCAAAATCCTTGCCCTTAACCATGCAAGAGTACGCTAAACAGGTTGCTATGTTTAAGGCCTTGTCTTTGGAAAAGTTTTACAACATTCTTCAATTTGATCAAGTTCACGTCCATCACTGGCTAGTCAAATATGCAGTACAGAATGGGAAAATTCATCAGCCTCTCTGTAATCTTTCTATTGACTTCCGGGAATTATAAAACAATATTTTCAACATAAAAATTCAGAATGAGATCAATGTCACCCCAATGAGAAGCTACATTGAATAATGGCTCGAAAGGAAATTGAAACAGGCCACCGACGAAAGGCAACATGCAGTTGCCATCATTCCAGCAGCCGTTGAGGACATCCTTGAAACCCCAGTCGTCGACAACATCAATGAAACGACAACCAAAAGAAAATACCCACAGGGCTCAGATGTACCCTCACTGTAAGTTTATTGATCACATCCTACTTTGTTTATCAACCCACTTATTCCAGTTTCTTAAATAGAGATGTATAGGCGAACACTTATACCTTTCCATTTATTGTTTTTTGCAGGTATTGCACTCTATCTTCTTTCCACAATCCTGTTTTTTGTACATATTTGTGTAATGGTCTGCGGGAGCCCCAATCCCAGTCTACATGAAAAACACATTGAAATTCCGTTTTATATGTAACAAACTTTAATTTCTTTGTATATTTCAAAATTTCCAGTAGTATGTAACAAACTTTTATTTTTGGACATATTTCAAATAAAAATGCATTTAAATTTTTATATGTTACAGACTTTATTATTATCTTTCACCATTCTGTATCACAAATGCATTTAATTTTTAATATGTTACATATTTTTATTTTATCTTTCACCACTTTGTATGACAATTGCATTTAATTTTTTATATGTTACAAACTTTTATTTTTTTTATATATTTCAAAATAAATGGTTCTCTACAATGCAAGCATCATTTACTTATACCCCATGTTCACAAATGCATTTAAATTTTTAGATTTCTTCTCCTTTTAATTTTATATCTTCATATATTTTTATCTTTCACCAGTCCATATGGAAAATGCGTTTAAATTTCCAAATTTATTCTTCCACTGTCCACAAATTTATAGTTTGTTATATACTTTCAAAAAATAGATGGTTCTCTCCTTGCTAGGCGTCATTTACTTTTTCCCCATGTTTCGTGATATACATGTTGCACACAACATCTCCGTGATATACATTTTTCACTGAACACTTCATTTCATTTACATTTCAACCCCATTTTCCACATTTTACTTTCTAACCTCGTTGGCAGGGACTACGTTGCCACGCAACCTTGTTTATATTTACATATTTACATATATTTATGTTTGTTATAGATTATTTCGAGTCAATTATCTTTCAACCTTGGAAACTTTCACAAAAATAAAAATTTTCTATTTGTCTTCTTATTTGATTTTAGTTGTGACTTACTGCCACGTGTTCAAGGACCTACCCATGGAAAAAAATGTGAACTATAAAAATGAACCTGTACAAGTGTGGTACCCTGTACTTTGGAAGCAAAAATTTGCATACAATTTTTATGAGGTACACAATGATTTTGTTTCTTCTTTAAAAAGATTAATTTATGGTCCTAATACATCAAGGTTGTCGTTGGAGGTCACATCCTTCCTAGTCGGAAAAGGAAGGTTTGCAGCTACAAATGATTTTAGTATCATCAAACTTTATTGTTCACATGAAAAACCTTCACTTATACCCTTTTATGTATCTAACAGATTGTTCATAGTTTAAGTATGTAAACAATACATGTTTTTGGCTCACCTTTTTAATGAAAAAAGGAAAAAATAGTTTATCCCCTTACCATGGAAGATTGGGGAAATTACTGTGAAAAGTCTTTCCTATTTAGATTTATTTAACCTCATTTAGATTAGGTACTCATTTTGATTTATTTAACCTCAAGAGAGGTTATGAGATCAATGTTTTCGACACTAATCAACTATTCATGACCCATATGACATCAGTAGGATACAACATGGCGTTTGCCAAGACAATTTTATTCGGAGAAGGAGAAGATGACAATCAAAATATTCAAGGATTGTCTGTTGAAAAAGGGAAAGATGATATTGAGATTGTAGTCAGTACTAATGACCATCACAAACAAAAATGACGGGTTACAAATGAAAAAAGTTCTCGGTCCCCAAACATTTCCCCAAAAAGTGGTTCAACCAAACGAAATCCACAAAATCCAATCCAAGAATAGGAGACGTTTTCAATTGACAATTATGATGATGGAGGACACCAAAAACCTGCGAAGGGAAATCTTGATAAGTCACACACACTCCCAATTTCTAGTAAAAGAAAAAGAGATACAAACAAAGAGGGGGAAGATGAAGTACCTGAAAATGAAATTGGTCTAGAAGATATGGAGCTTGACATGAATGTTGAAGAGATAGAGGTTGAAGGTGAGGAGTAGAGACTACCTGAGAGCATAAGAGCTGCAAAATATTTGGCTACCCAAGAGATGATTATATTTGAAGAGTCCCTTACCCTACATTGTGTTCTCAATATAAATTCAAGAAAATTAATCATTGAAAAAGTAAATTCAAAGAATAARAAAATTCATGAGAAGTAGAATTCAAAACTTGATTTTGAGGGGGTTCCACCCTCTAAAGTCATAGAATTCCATGAGACCACAGGGGAAGCCTTGAAATATTCAATTGRAGATTTAGAAAATGAGAATGCAATTTTGAAGGAARAAGTAAGAGAATTAGAAAGTGACTTGATCCMACCACCTTTGTTTTCTAGTTCCATMATAACTATACAAYCAYTGAATACTTTGGAAKATAGACTAGAGTCGAGCTCRAGATTGAAAGGAATGTCRAGTTTATTAGCTTCCATAAGGAAATATGTTGGTGACAACATCCAAAAAAMAATATCTTTAATTCTTGAAACTTGGGAGTTGGAAAMCARCTTAGTCTCTTTGGGTTCAAGGATCACACACTTCAGGAAATATCTTCGAGCGGACYTGGAAAATGATGAATAATTCTATAAAGGAKTTGTCACTACTTTCATCACAAGCATTTCAATCCTTAGTGAATCTCGACAAAAGGAGGAGGATTTGCCTTCAAMATTCYRTATAAAGCAATTAAAAGCATGTTGGGTTAAGAGAATTAAATATTTAAGAGAAATGTTAAAAAAKACATGAATTATTCTTAAATTTAGTTRAGTTAAAATTAGCTGGGAAACTGAAGACRTAGAGGAYCCACRTTTAATCATGAACTCAATACTTCTATCCAAAGAAAAAAKRAAAGAAAAGATAGACTCCCTAAAAATCTCATTGATAGAAAGGTTTAAYGACTTGAATAAATAATCRGAGACAAAAGTAGAGGGYTGGCTTGTTCATTATTTAAACAAGAATGATGGTATCAAAGATACCCTCCACCAACAAACAATTGAATTCAAATATCTTGAAAAATAATTATTCGATATCAAAKTTAGACAAGAGATAAYARTTTCATCCATGAGAGAATACATTGAAAATGGGTTAAAGAATKCTTTAGTCAAAATAACATAATCAGATCAGGAAAAARCAGTTACAACTGGTCAGRCAGTTCCAACCAAAGAAATTATAAAAGACATTACAACTAACAAATGAGGCATTGAAATAATCCATCACCATAAGTCAAATGGTCATTTTCATAATTTATCATCCTCCCTACTCATATTTAGAAATMATCCAATTCATGTATTTTCATTCAATGAAGCTCATGGATGGTTTCTAATTGTTTCTCTCTTTTATTCCAGGTCCAACTCTTCCTTTTAAAGGTCCACAGGAGCCCAATCCCATTCATTTGGAAAAACACCTTTTATTTTATTGAACACTTTATATTTCATTGTCAAACCAAACATTTATTTTTGAGTTCCCCAAAGAACTATTTTGGGGCATATCTCTAAGGATTTCTTAGACTTTGAGATTTTGAGTATGATATTTTTGGAGTGTGCTCATCATAATCATTTTCAGTTTTAAATGCAATACTCATCTAAAATTCTCTTCATAGTGGCCTTATATATTTTTTGTCTTATGATATGACCAATCTTTCCTATATTGTGATGGAATGATAATATTATATGTTATTTCCTTTATTTTTGTATAATTTTTTACGATGGAAGAAAATGTGGGAAACCCCCAAGTACGTCCCCACATTTTTTGGATGGTAAACATAGTAAACCGTTGGCCTGATTATGGGCCTAACCTGATGGGGACATCAAGTGAGGCTCACCAATCTCATCAAATATCAACAACTGGATGAGGATTTGACCTCGAGACCTCATTCATAGTAACCACAACACTCAACCACTCGAGATAACCCACAAGACTTTTATTTTTGTATAATATCTTAAAGATATTACATTTCTTTCTTGGACAAGTTCCTAGTGCCTTTCTCAAGAACATTCCTTTTTGTGATTATACTCTTTGTTAAAAATTTATTTTCATAATTTTAGTAATATAATTACAGAGGAGCACCACCTCTTAAAAAACACAAGAAGATTTATCCTCATGATATTGTTGTTGAAATCTTGAACAATTTCAATCTTCGACATTCATCTATGCCACTCATGAATATGATCTATGGTATATTAGTAGTGGTTTGACGAAAGTTGGTAAGAATTTCAATTTCTATATCATGGCGAACTAGAAGCTAAAAAAATGTTAAAAACACTTTGGCAATGGACTCAAAAGTGTTATGGATATTGGTAGGTTGATCAATATACCATTTGGTGGCCACACCTATGAGGATGTGTTGAAACAATTGAAGTCTAATTGAGTGATCCATGATAGCACTGGATGAGCACTGAAGATGAAACACCATGAAATGATTGGAGGGGCCCTCTCCAACAATACCCTCAAATTTAGGGATATCAAAGGGTAACTTGGATGGCATTCCTAGCCAAGTATTATTGTGTTCAATATGATCATTTATAATTTTGGTTAAATCTGGAAGATTCAACCCAACCATATAAGGTAGGATGGGTTGAGTTTGCATTTGAGGTTTCTCTTGAATTTGATTGGAGTTCCTTCCATGACGTGAACCAACGTTGTAGGTGGGGTAGGAAGTAAACTAGTTTAAGGGAGAATAACTATGGGAATATGGTCTTGAAGGGGATGAAGGTTCTGAATTCAAGGAAGATTAATTTTATGAATTTGAATATAATGAGATAGAAGAAGGACTAGGATGTTCAACTCTAACCAGTTGAGCAAGATATAAAACACGTATTAGTGGAGAAAGGCCTCCGAATATATGAGATACTCTCCTAGGGGGTTCAATGGTTCCTAGGTGTAAGTACCCATTTCAAAGCTACAATTAATCTATCGAAGAACTAGAGTCACAAAATAAAACAATAAAACAATAAGTGGTTAAACATAGATACTATGTGCTTAAGTGGTACAAAAAGTGTTCTAAAGTGTGTTTGAATCATAATGTGAATGTCCTAATTGAAGCTTATATCCTTAAAAGGAAAAATACTCTAGCTAAAAGATAAACTAAAAGTGCTCAAACAAGCATGAGTATAAGCCTCCCAAATCCTTTTTTCTAAATGGTTATACCAAAGAAAGAGAATAATAGGGCCTTCCAGACATCTATCATGAGAGGTGATGAAATCCACCTTGGAGATGAGTGAAGGTAAAAATGAGACAATTATAACTATAATATAAAGGTTGATAAAAATTTGTCTCAGGTGCCTTACTTCTTGCGAGAGCCACATAGTTAGGAACCTAGTAGAATGATCACTAAGCTATCTCTTCACATATATTTTCAATAGGTTACCTTTCTCTCAAACATAAATCAAACAATTTGGGGAATGTAACATCCCTAGCTACCTAGGCTAGGCCATGCTACTCCATAAAACACTCTGACAAAGTTCTGATACCACTTTGTAACATACCCATTCACCCTAGGCTGGGCCATGTCACACAACCTCAACTTCAGGAGCACTAAGTCAACCGAATTGTAACATTACCAACATATCACTGACCAATTTTCTCTAGAAGTACACTGCACAAAATATACCTTAAAGACAATCCGCGTAGTATCTCTTGAAGTAACATGCTCAACCCAAACTTGAGTCACTCCACACAACTTATAACAACAAAAGTAATATTCTTTTTTTAATACAAACTCAAGCAACGAAAATAACTCAAACCATGTGCACCAATTGTACGCACTAGCATTTAATTTAATCACACAATGCAACCACACACACAACCTATTAAGGTTTAAGCTATTATTAGAGTTCTTTGCATTTCACTAGATAACAATAGCATAAGATAGGATCACTGAGAAATACAAAATCACAAGAGACACATCGTTTATCCTAGGAAACCCTCATGGGGGAGAAAACCCAACAAAACTTCCTTATTATAGATAGCTAATACAATGCCAAGAGATAAATCAAACAAATACATAAATTCCTCTCCCAAGAATGTGCCTCTCTCTCTCTCTCTCTCTTCTCCAACTATAGCTTTGAAACTTGCTCCACAATGAACAAGTGAGTGTGTGTCTAAGTGAGGTGATAGCCTCCTTATTTATACAATTCTAGCATGTGTGGAAGTGTCTCTTCATTGGCAGGGCCAGATTCTTCTTCTGGGTGGTTATAACCACCTTTAATATATTCTGGGGCTGACTTCTTATTCTGCCTATTACAATTATGTTTTGATCAATCTGCAAAAGGGGATTTTGTCTTTTACAATAGCTGACATGATCAATCCACAATAGGGGATTGATCTAATGAATAATACCACAATAATAATTATAATACACTTTGCAGTTACATTATTTCAACACTCCCCCTTAACAAGAAGGGTATTCTATAACAACATTAGGCGAGAGAGAGGACAACATTATCAACAACATCAGGGGGGTGAGAGGACATCATCATCAATATCATCTTAGAACACTGACTGACGTATCTATAAATCATCGAAAGTTTTTCTCATCATCAACACAACACAAAGGCTAGAGCATCATAACCACAACATGGAGCTGGAGTAGCATCATCATCCTCATCGGTATGAGTCTAAGGTAACATCATCATCATCTTCAAAAAGGACTCAGGAGCTGAAGTGGAATCATCATCATCATCTTCAGAAAGAGGCTGAAGTGGCATCATCATCATCAACTGCATCGACATGGATTATTATAACACTAATACATCCTCATCATCAATAACAACACAAGGATGATACAACATCAAAAGAAAAAATATCACAACACAAAGGCTGGCAACACATCATCACATCACGAGGCTGGCAACACAACATGAGGCTGGAAACACATCATCACAATAATTAAGCTGGCACATCATTACAACAATTAAGCTGGCACATCATCACAACAATTAAGCTTGGCACACCAGACAACAATTAATCTGGAAAACACCACACAACAATTAAGCTGGAAACACCACAACAATTAAGATGAAATCACAACACAACAATTAAGCTGGAATCACAAAACTAGACTGGCTTTACATCACAACCATTAAGCTGGAAGCACAATACTAGGCTAGATTTACGTCACAACAATTAAGCTGGAAGTATGGTATTAGACTGGATTTACATCACAACAATTAAGATGGAAGCACAATACTCAGCTTTCTTTTCGTCACAACAATTAAGCTGGAAGCACGGTACTAGAATGGCTTTACATCGCAACAATTAAGCTGGAAGCACAGTGCTAGGCATATCTCAACACAACAACTAGACTGGCTTTATGTCGCAACAATTAAGTTGGAAGCACAATACTAGGCATATCTCAACATAACAACTAGAGTGGCTTTACATCACAATGATTAAGCTGGAAGCACATTACTAGGCATATCTCAACACAACAACTAGATTGGATTTACGTCACAATGATTAAGCTGGAAATACAGTACTAGATATATCTCAACACAACACTACTCCCCCTTTCGAGGGAGGTCATTTCAAACTATACCAAGCTTATCTCGAAAGTGCTCAAACTTTACACGATATAGAGGCTTGGTCAACATATCGACAACCTGTTCATCCGTGCTAACATATTGGAGCTTTATGGCTCCTCTTTGCACCATGTCATGGATGTAATGATATCACATCTCTATGCGCTTCGACTTGTCATGAAATACAAGATTCTTTGTCATCTTTATGCAGCTCTGGTTTTCATATAGGATCATGGTTGCTTCCATATCTTGGTCAAATGGATTGGTCAACAACTTTCAAAGCCATATAGCTTCGTAGCTGGAAGAATACACAACAATGTATTATTCTTCCATTGTACTGAGAGAAATGATGGATTGCTTCATACTCTACCATGAGATCATGGTTGATCCCAAATTGAAACAACATCCTGAAGTGATATTCCTATCAGAGACACTTCCAACCCAATCTGAATTAGTGTATCCACTCAATGTGAAATCATGATCTCCATTATAACTGAGACCACAATCTAATGTACCTTTAAGGTACCTCATCACATGTTTTGCAGCAACTAGGTGAAAATGTCTAGGTTTTACCAGAAGCTGACTCAAGGTGTTCATGGAAAAACAGATATCTGGTCTGGTGTTTGTCAGGTACATCAATGATCCAATGATCTATCTATATAGCGTGGAATCAATCCATTCTGATGAAGTGTCAACCAGTAGCTTCAACTTCATTTCCATGGGTGTATTCATGGACTTGCACTCTAACATGTCGCATCTCTTCAGGATTTCGACTGCATACTTCCCTTGGCTAAGGAAGATCCTCTCTGGACTCTTCCATAGCTCAAGACCTAAGAAATAATGCATTAGGCCAAGGTATTTCATCTCAAATTCTGAAGCGATCTTCTTTTTACATTCGGTGATGAGCTTTTCTTCTCTAGTTAAGAATAAGTCATCCACATACAACACAAATATTACCGACTCATTGTTCATAACCTTGAAGTAGAGGTTAGAATCTACTTTACTCTTGGTAAAGCCTAAGCTTGTTAGAAAACTTTCTATCCTTCCATACCAAGCTCTAAGAGCTTGCTTCAATCCGTACAAAGCCTTCTTCAACTTGCAGACATGAGACTTCCCGTCTTCAACTTAAAATCCTTGAGGTTGCTCTATATACACTTCTTATTCGATGACACCATTTAGGAAACCTGTCTTTACATCCATCTAGTGTAAATTCCACTTCATCTTAGATGAAAGGGCTATGACGGTTTTGATTGAAGTGTATCTGGCTACAGGAGCGAATGTCTCTTCATAGTCAATGCCTTCCTTTTGAGAAAATCCACGTGCGACAAATCTTGCTTTATGCTTCTCAATACTTCCATTGACAACATGTTTTATTTTGAAGATCCATTTGGAAGATACCACATTCTTTCTCTTTGGTCTAGGAACTATTTCCCATACATCGTTCTTTATTATGGATTGGTATTCTTCTATCATGGCATCTGACCATTCTTTCTTCTGAATGGCTTCTTCAAAGAAGATCACACATCAAATCCATATAGCTGGAGAATGGCTTAGGTCTCTTCACCTATCTCGTGGTTCCTTCGGGAACACCATACTTCTCTCCATCTTGAATAATATCCCTAGCCCAAGAAATATTTCTCTTCTGGGAGATCGTCTTCTGAGGAGGTTCTTGAAATTCTACTATGTTATGATCTTCTAGAATTTCCTCATCAGGGGAAGTTACGACTTCCATTACTGGTTCTGCAACTATGGGAACCTCCCTCACTGATTCTATAGTTCCGGGAGCTACAAGTTCCTCTTCATATACTTATTCAAGATGGCATCTTCTTGATTTATTGAGCGTTTCATCTTCATCAAAGGTCACATCCCTGCTGATCTCTTACAGGGTATACTTGGTGTTGCATACCAAGTCTAAATATGAAAGATTGATTCAATCTTCAAACGAGGTCTACTTCCCGTTCTAATGTTCGACCATCTTTGGAGCCTTCTGCTCCTTTCAATCAATCTTCATATGAGATACTTTGAATCTCAAGAGATAACTTCTTCTTCATATTCTTTGGTGCATGAGTGTATATGGTCATGTACATAGTCTGCTTCATGTCTCATATAATATGTTGCCTTATGCAAACTTCACTATAGCTTTCTCAGGGTTATCACCTGTGACTTGAAACAAGGTCAACAAAACAACAGGCTAGAATAATATTCTTTTGATAATAATAGATAAAGAAATAGCACGAATAATCATCACATTAGATCCTTTAGAGCTATCATTCGTGGATTTTCTAAAGAAACGATAAAAAATAAAAGATACACTACGAAATGAGGTCAACACTCTTATAGTTTTGTGATCGAACATTCCTCCATGACAACCTTGAACTAACACATGCGGTTTCTCCTAGAGGAGGTGTTAGTTGTATCAAACAAATGATTACATTAAGTATTTACTTCTATATGCTCACTTTCTACCAAGTATAATACTTTACAAAGACTGCTATCTCAACTATAGTGGTTACTTGTAAAGGGGTAGTCATCAATTTGTCATGTGCACCTTTGAATCTTATCAACTTGATTAATCAAACCTGGAGACTTGTCCTCAAGAATGAGTGTGCATTCTTTTCTTCCAAGTCTCCTTCACTCAAGATGACGAGTGCTTTCTTCAACCTGTCTTCTGTATTAAGAAAATATGCTATCTTGAAAGAAGGTTGGGTTAGAGGATAAACTCTATGATCTCAACTTTTAATCCATCTAATACCTTGACTCATATTTTGACCAAAGGTTAGAATGATGGTCATAGCTACACCATGCAACACTGATCAAAATAATGTCATAACAAATAGATGCATATCAGAATAATCACACCTGGGTTGCATCATTCCTCTGAATGTGTTGATTCTTGAGATCCTTCTGGATCTATGGAAAGAGATCCCTTCTCCTGCAAACACCCTTTAAATCTTAACCGTTTAAACATGTGTGAGTACATACCTCTGACGACATTTGTAGGTAGAGGGACGATCTGGTAGTAGTGGTAATTATCACCAACTCTTAAGAACTTCAAGGGTGACTGAAACTGGTACTACGAATGCAACTGCAACTGATACTAGAACTGCAATTGATACTACAACTAGTTCTGAGACTGCAATTGCAATTGCAACTTAGAGTTTTATGAGGAAACCCTAATTTTTCAAACTTCAAATTTTAAAATTCTGATCCAGGGGATAGATGCACTGAGCTGAGGCGAGTAAGATGGTGCAGTTAGATTTATGAAAATCCAACTTTTACCCCCTCAAACTTGACCAACAAATTTCTAGACTGGTGCTTCTGGTTTTCTATTACTTCTGGTACTTTGGTTTTCTGGTACTTTGTGAAAACTAGGGTTTCACTTTCTGAGAGATGTAGCCATTGAAAAGTTGCACTGAGGACGCCAAAGTGATCCTTGAGGAAGGGTGCACTTTTCTAGATGGTTTTTGGGATGAAATACTTCTTCAATAAAAATCCCTAATTTGCATGTACGACAACAATGACGTTTTTCACTTTCTCTTGATGCTCTCTTCAGCTTATCTATGATACCATGTTAAGGTTTAAGATATTATTAAAGTTCTTTTCATTTCACTAGATAACAATAGCATAAGATAGGATCACTGAGAAACACACAATCACAAGAGACACATCATTTATCCTGGGAAACCCTCATGGCGGAGAAAACCCAACAAAACTTCCTTATTATAGATAGCCAATACAATGCCAAGAGATAACTCAAACAAATACAAAAAGTCCTCTCCCAAGAATGTGCCTCTCTCTCTCTCTCTCTCTCTCTCTCTCTCTCTCTCCTCTCCAACTGCAGCTCCAAAACTTTCCCCTCAATGAACAAGTGAGTGTGTGTCTAAGTGAGGTACTAGCCTCCTTATTTAAACAATTCTGGCACATGTGGAAGTGTCTCTTCACTGGCAGGGCCAACTTCTTTTTCTAGGTGGTTATAACCACCTTTAATATATTCTGGGGCTGAATTCTTATTCTGCTTATTACAATTATGTTTTGACCAATCGGCAAAAGGGATTTGGTCTTTTACAATAACTGACATGATCAATCTACAATAGGGGATTGATCTAATGAATAATACCACAATAATAATTAGAATACACTTTGCAGTTACATTATTTCAACACAACCATCCATGCGTCATGCTCCAACTTAGGTTTCAATGTGTGCGAAATGTAATTCTCTGTCTGCACACACAAATCCCCAACCTCTTGATACACACAGGCTACAATCTTGTGCACCTGACCATTCAATCCTCTTCTTGCAATACTCATAACCGATTTTACCAGATTATCTTAGCATGCAAGGCTATCATCCACTGACATACTCATGCACAACTATAGATGTAGGCTATAATCATATTTTTTTTTTTTAACGAAAACGGTTATAGTTTTTATTAGAGGGGTGGCAGAGCCAGAATTTCAGTTACAAAGTGTGATGCATCACTGTTTCAGCATAAGATCCATCGCTGTTTCAACATAATTTCCAACACTGAGTTTCAACATCTGTTCCAACACTGTGTTTCAGCATATTTAACATAACTGTGTTTCAGCATATGTGACAAAACTGTGTTTCAGCAAATGTAGCAAACTGTGTTTCAACAACTGTTCCAACACTGTGTTTCAGCATATGTAACAACACTTAATTTCAGCTGCTGCAACACCGTGTTTCAGCATAAGATTCAGCTTCTGTGTCCCAGCACCTGTGTTCCAGCATCTGTGTTCCAACATCTGTGTTTCAACACTGTGTTTCAACTTCTGTTCCAGCTGTCTTTCTCAAGCTTTTGCTGCCTTCTACATTCTTTTGCAAGCTGATGCCCTTTTCAAGGAATACATTTTTTAACTGGGTCCCCACCATTTACACTGAGTTCTCCTTGAGGCAGAAGGCAGCCTTCGTTGGCTAGTTTGTCTGCTTCTTTATTTGAATCTC
>JZKD02S1719840.1:80478-111479 GCA_000966675.3 Picea glauca
ACCTTCCGAGCGTGTTCCCGATTGCCAGCAAAGATTTTTGGTTCCAGCAGTGTAAGGGGAGGTGAGGTAAACGGACCCACACTGGGACGACCGAGGGCACATCCTGGGATGGGTCAAAGTCCGGGGTCCATTTTTTCAGGTATAACCCCTGAGGCCCCATGAAGTACGACCCATTTCTGAATATGAGGTTTTTGTCTTCAGGATTGTCAAAGACGAATACAAAATATACTTTCCCTACGAAGTGGCTCTTTATTCCTTCTGTTATGAGCGGATTCCAGTTCCTCTGCACCCATGCGTCTACGGATTTGGGGGAGGGCCAGAGGCCGGGAAATTGCCCAATAAGTCCCCTGTCTGCTAAGTTCACTGCCGACCTGCAAGTTTCCTCCAAAGGCAATTCAACACTGGGAATGCTGTCCGGTTTCTTCACGAATTTCTGCTGCACTACTGATGACGGTCTCTTAGAGGCTGCGGCGACCAACTTCCTGAATGCTTCCAGTTCTGGTAATGGGGGAGGGTTAGAGGTGGCGCCCCCACCAACGTCCATGGCTGGGGGTGCCCTAATCGTTGCAGGGAACCCGAACTGGGACACATCCTCGCGTCCCTACGTGATTGAGGATGCCGAGTCGAGGCTTTATATGCACCAGGGCCACCGAAAAAGGGAATGTGACCTTCAGACCTTCAAAATAGGGCCGCTCTAATCTGAGGAATCACTGCTGTCAGCGAGCGACCTGGAGTAGGAGGTGGAGGAGTCGGCCAAGCTAAGCCTGGTCGCCGAGAGGGCTGAGGCTGCCTATGCACGCGACTAGGGTTCCAAGTTCCCTAGCTCGGGCCATGTAGTGAATCGATTATTGGTTCACTACAGTAGGCTATAATCATATTACTTACAAATGCAAGTAGCATTAAAAAAATTAACAACAAATACTTATATGCAAAAAAATACAAGAATTTAACCCAATGTCAAACATAGTTAAACAAGCACACAGTAAACAAGACAAACACATAAAGAAAACTTATCTTTTATAAAAGTCACCAATTGCGGCCTTGACTTAGACGTGCCTCCCTGCGATAGACACTATTTCTCATAATATTTCAACAATAGGTCACCCCCGAGATGGGACTCAACTCCACTAGAGTAAAAGACTTCTAGAGACACCCTAAGGTCTGACTCTCAACAAAATTTCTCAATAGTAGGTGGCCACTGCTGCAACTATCCCATACCATAGTTCCTCATTCCCCATGCATGTGATCATATGATCCTAAAGGTATATTATTAAAATTAGCCTTTGTGCGTAGTCCATTCATCTTCAATGGACATGCCTTAACCATCTCATTGATTTTCCTTTTTTTTCCTGTAGCTAACTGCACCAACCAAGGTTTCCCAAGCTTGCCTCTCGACAGATGGAATCTTTCCACCATTTTAGGATCTAGATAAATATGACTAGCTCCTAAGTCAATTAAAATAGCAATGGGTTGGTCATTAATCTTTCCTTCCACCTCGATCATGTGTGACTGAAACCCAACATAATTGTTATCCAACACTGCATAAATCCTTAGCACATTTATACCTATGTCCTCCATTGTCGCAACTTTTTATACACTATGCACAGTCCTTGATTTTTCTCCTCTTTGAGGGAAATATTTGCGCATATGATTTCCGCCACAACCCCAACACTACATAGGTTGTTTCCATGACTTTTGTCCCCCTTTTTCCAACATTCTGGGTTCCATAAGAGTTGTCTTCCCTTGTGTAGTATTTATGAAAAATGATGGTTTAACTCCCTTCTTCCTTTGTTCCACCTTGCTTTTCATCTTATCTTCTCAAGCCTTTTGGAAAGTCGGTCTTCCCCTTTGCTTCTCATAAAGACAGTTAGCATGCCTTATGGTTTCTTCCAACTTATTAGGGTCATCATACTGTATATTTCCACTAATAAATGAGGGTAACCCACTCAAATATTTCTGAATATTCACCTTTTCATCCTTGATAAAAGGCACATAATTCAATAGTTCTAAAAATCTTCTTTCATACTCATCAATTTTCATGCTCCTGAGCTTGAGTTCGAAGAACTCCATTTTCCTATCATAGTATTACTTGGTTAAGTATTGATTTTGGAAATACCTTTTAAACTCCCTCCAAGTCACTTTCTTCTCCTCAATGTGCTATACTTGCACATGCTCATCCCACCACATTGATGCCTTTCCTTTTAACTAATAGATAAAAATTCTCCCTTTTTCCTGTGCATAATAGTTATGCAGCTGGAAGTACTTTCTCATACCCAAAAACCAGGTCTCCACATCTTCATATTTCTTGTGCTCACCATCAAAGGTAGGAAGATTGATCTTATTCATTTCTCTCTGTATCTCATCCACCATGATCCTTCTATTATTCTTTTTGTCAGGATGAAATCAAACTACTGCACTCTTTCCTAAAAGAATGCTTACCAACACTTCTTTCTTCTCTTATTTTCTCATCATGAGACCCGTGACTTCTTGATCTACTCGTTTTTTTCTCCTTATCCATTTTATTTTCTATTCTGTCTAGACTATGTATCAATTTGACATTGAAGTCATCATGTTGCTCTTGTCTCTCATAAGCATTTTGTTGCCAACCTTATAACTCTGGACATCTTTCTGCAATACTTTTACAATTTCTACCAAGTTCATGGGCTCCACCTTGGATTCTATACCATCAACACCCAAACTGACATATAGATATCCAAATTCATCATCAGGACTATAAGTCCTCTGTGCATCTTCCATGATTTTAACCTTATGCCCTTACTCCATCCCGCTCTATTCACTGATAATTTTGCAAAAATATGCATGCAATTAAGATTTGTTAGATGATTTCATGCAAAAAATACATGAAAACTTTGCACCACTTTTTCAGAATCCTTCCCTAAGATCTCTTGAATGATTTTAACATCCCAAAATCTAGTGCACATAACCATGCATCACAACTCTATACCTCATACCAATGGTTTTCCGTGTAAACTAACTCTACCCTCCGCGATACCAATTCTTAGCGAACACATATATTCATGCTAATATGTGGCACATACAAGTCCAATGTTGAACCAATAGATATGATACCAATTTGTAGCATTCCAAGCCACGTAGGATGTGCCATTATACTCCCTAAAACACTCTGACAAAGTTTTGATACCACTTTGTCATGTACCCAGGCATGCTAGGCTGGGCCACATCACACAACCTCAACTTTAGGAGCACTAATTCAATCAAATTGTAACATTCTCAAAATATCACTGACCAATGTTACTCTAGAAGTACAGTATGCAAAATCTACCTTAAACACAATCCACATAGTATCTCTTGAAGTAATGCGCTCATCCCAAACTTGAGTCCCTCCATGCAACTTATAACAACGGAAGTAATATTCTCTTTTTAATACAAACTTAAGAAACATAAATGAATCAAAATTGCGTGCACCAATTGTACGCACTAGCATTCATATCACATAGTGAAATTGCACACAAAACCATCCAGGTGTCATGTGCCAACTCAAGTTTCATTGTGCACAAAATCTAATTCTTTGTCCACACACACAAATCCCCAGCCGCTTGATACACACAGGCTATAATCCTATGCACCTAGCCACTCAATCCTCTTCTTACAATACTCATATTCAATTTTACCAGGTTATCTTAGTAGGAAAGGATATCACTGACTGACATACTCATGCACAACTACAAATGTAGGTTATAAGCATAATACTTACAAATGCAAGAAACATTAAACATAATAACAACAAATACTTATATGCAACAACATACAAGAATTTAACCCAATGTCAAACACAGTTAAACAAACATGCACTAAACAAGGCAAGCACATAAAGAACACTTGTCTTTTATAAAAGTCACCAATTGCGGTCTTGAATCAAACATCCCTCCCAAACATAGAATCCGTTTCTCATAATCTTTCAGCAATAGGTCACCCTTGAGTTGGGGCTCAACTCCATCTGAGTAAAATACTTCTAGAGACACCCTAAGATCTGAATCTCAACAAAATTTCTTAGTACTGGGTTCCCATTGCTACAACTAGCCCAAATTCCACCATTCCCCACACACCTGTCACACCCAAGTAAGTGTGCCCCTTCTCTTCTCGATAGGCCTTCGACTGTCACACTTCCCTTCCTAGGGTTACCAACAATATGCCATATTAGAAGTCTCTGAGCCCTGCGACTAATTCTCAACGCACTAGGGTACGACTCACAACGATACTCTCACCAAAAGAGTATGCTCACGGGTCTAAAACCACTCCACAAAATCTAGTCCCTCACCCAGAGAGACTACTCATGGTCTGTCAACCCTTATCTTTGACAATACACTCTAATTATAGCCCACAACTCCTTTCAAGTTTCTCTGAGCAGATAAGGTAATAATCAGATTTTCCATATAGTCCGACCCCCTTTTGCTCACGAGATCTTGCCACATGAATAATAATGCAATAATAATCATAATCCTCTCCAAAATACACTAAGGTCAACAATATATATTGCATGCATTCCACTTGACACTTTTCACCTTGAGAAGTAGCTTTAAGCCACTTGGTGACCTGTTCCCTATACTCACGAACTTAGGATAAAAACATATCCTCATTATCGTTTTTCAGAAATATTATTAAAATATTCCCCAAGACTTACGACTCACCCCCTTTTCCCTTTTCAGTGGAGTCAACCCCCCATCTCTTTTTGTTTGAGTCAGTCAATGCGCAACGAGGCAATATTATATTAATATTCATGATTATAATTACATGGATAGGCGCACTAGCCTATCTTCGTCTAGGATCACCAGCCTCATAATCACATCGTCTCTCCAGCCTCCATGCATATCCATTCATTCCCACACACTAACCCAAGTCCATGCAATATAGTGTTATGTGCGCACTTACCCAGGTGCCCACAACACACAAAATGTCTGCACCCTGTCTTTATAACAATTCTTTGTGCACTTGGTTAGATCTTTGCGATACCAAAATATAGGTGTCAATGGCTCACCAACCTATATATACATTACATAAACTATTAACATCAACAAATCACTAGCCTATATGGAATGTTATCCCCATTTTGTGGATAACTGAGGAGATTATGTCTCAAGGCCCTCAGGTTGCAAATATGGAGTGCCGAGAGACTACATGACTAGTAGTACCCTTTTGCACAGATGGAAACCCCATCTCACCACCACAGTTGGTCACAAATTTCTAGATGGAATTCACCACATCAACTGGATTTCAGAAGGCAATGGGCCTTGCTCCATGAAGTACAAGTCAATATTATGGTGAGCATGATTTCAATATTTAATCCAATTGAGTATGTTGTATCTTATATTGCTCTAGATTTCATAATATATGCTTGGACATTATGATTTTTTCCCTGCTTCACCTTGGTGGTTGAAATTATGCCCTAGTAAGTGGTCTTCCTTGGGGATGGGTTTTCTACTAGGAACTCCCTTAAAGAGCCATCGTACTGTTCCTGACCATACTTACCAATTTCCATCACTATCCCCTCCATTTCATTATCTCTTTGGATTTTAGGGTTTATTGACCCAAGAAGGGGTTGAACCTCATTTTATGGGAAGAAGGGGATGAAGGCCCATAGGGGTTGACATTGGGTAAAAGATAAAATCCTCGTATAAACCTTCCATATACTTCACCCAGGGATCACCCAAGAAAGCAGTGAAACACTTATCTTTGAGTAAAGGGGACCCACAATATAATAAATAATGATTAAAAGGTTAGTTGAAGGATAAGAGGTGATACTGGAGAATCGTTGGAAATCACGTAGAGGCAAGACCATTTAACACATGAGAGTTCTTCCAGAACTTCAATGTTGGCAGTTGCAGGCAATTTTGAAATCCGCCTTAACTCAACGCCATAATTTACCTTTGGAGGCATGCTTGAACTAGAGCTGAATTTCACCCTTGGAGGCACGTTTTGAAATATGTAAACAGAGTAGGAGTTTCCACTACGGCTCTAGAATGAGACTGAACTAAGATAGCGTAGGATGAATTTTAGAGTAGGAAAGTAGCCAGGGAAAACCCTAGAAATCTTTTTGAGTTAAGTAGAATTTTGTACGCCCAGATGCAGAGAGATGCAATACAGAAAGAAATTAGTTGTAAGAGAGAACTGCGAGTTAGCAAGAGATCTCAATTTTTGAGTTACTGAAATGTGACTGTAATTTGTAGCCGTTTTGGCACTTGTTAATATAACAAAAGGAAAACTGATCCAAATGTATGGTGTGTGGACTGTGTGTGTTTTATTGTCATTTCTTTTTTCATGAACAACTGAATGGAGCTGTGACTGTTAGTTTTCAGTTTTAATTTTTTCTCTTCATTTGAAGCTCTGCAAGGTGTGCATCGAGCCAGAGAGGAATGCAAGGAAATCAGGAGGAATTTCTCTGTGAGAAATATCGTGGATCTGAGTTATCAAAATCCCTCAGACGCAAGGAGTGCACAGGAAATCGAAGTCTGAACCAGACAAATCTCAGGAGGAATAACAGGTCGAAAAGTGTTATCGAGATCTAGGAACCCATTCCCTGGAAGAAGTGAAGGCTGATCCTTTGAAGACTTAGAAAATATTCTAAGTCTAAAGCAAGTAAAATCTTAGGAGGAAGAAAGCCGTCGAGCGTTGGATCACGGTGGAGAATCTCGTAGACCGTCCGATTTGAGGTAGGTGCACAGGATTTAACACTGTGTAGATCCAGGAGGGGAGATCTCGAATATATGAATGGATAGTGGAGCACTTCAAGGAGGAACGTGAGACCCCGCAAGATGTTGGATCAAGTGGAGTTGCGAGGAGGTTAACAACGGGGAAGAGATCTGAGCGTAGATCTGGAGGGAGTTGTGAGTTGTTTATCAAGCGCCTAAATATTTTGGCATTTTGACAACGGGGAGTAAAAGGGTCAAAACCATAGGGACTCTCGACTGGTGGAACCCTAAAAATATCAGAGCCGTTAGATCTTCGAATGCCTAGAGATGTTGATCTATAGTGAGGGGAGATTTCATGATTTCGGTGATCGGGTGGAGGAGAAAGCAGATTTCGTGTAGGGCAAAGTCGTGGAACGCCAAAATAATCATAGCCGTTGGTCCAAGAGAGACCTGAGCCATAGATCTCATGTCATCAGGATTTCAACATTCGTGACTTGGAGGGGTCAGGCATCTTGTATCGTAGATTCCGATACTACAAACTACGACGCGCTTCCATGGAAAATCTTTTGGTCACGGGTGTGTGGTCACGTGAGTTGAGAAAATGGAGGAGATAACCTTCGTTAGCTCTCATCGGAGTTTCAGGACTCATAGGGGTCTACGTCGGGGGACTGTTGCATCATAAATCCCAAAACACTGAAATGTGACATGCCTTTTGGTCTAATCCCCAGGTCACACCTGCGGTCTCATGGAGTCTAGGATTATTCCTAAAGGTGATTTCTATGATGAACATAGACAAGGGCCTGTTGAATTAGTGCCAAGGGTTCCAACTTGAAACCAGGAGAGAGCTACTTTGACTCCTGAATCAAAGATCCTGACCGGGAGGTAACGCAACCCTTAGGAGGGATAGGGGGTCTTCATCAAGAGGTCTCATCACGAGAAAACCTGTTGGCACAGGGGCAGACCCAAGGTTCAATGATTCAACAACATACCAACAAAACCCTAACTACCGACCCTTTCGACAACACCTGTGAAGCAGATGAAGTCTCACCCGAGGTAGAGGCAGGGGTGGTTGCAACACTCAAGTGTTTGTAACCTAGTTGGGAAACATATCTGTGATTACAATGCCTTAACAGAGCACTTAAAAGTTAACATTCATCAACATTTGACCCTTATTCACATCGCAGATTGAAATCATAGTTACAGAGCATCACAATATTCAACAAGATCTAATACATCTAGCACTTAGCACATAGAAATAGATCAGATCTAGCATTTATTCACATTACTAAGCACTAAGCTATTATATCAGATGCATCTAACATATATCATTGCACTAAGAATAAATCACATCAATAACATAACAACTATAATGCACAAAGCAACCACAACACATGATATACATGGTTTAGTGTGGGGCTACGTCCACCAACTATTCTCTTCTTTATTGTCTTCTTTCAATATTCTACAAGCACAGAGCCATAGGAACCCATTCTTCATAGGACAAGATATCTGCATGCACCTCACCAGATCCTCCTTCCCTGAGCTAGGTTTAAGCACACAACCTTCTTATAATCTGCACACAAGCTTCTTACAATCACTTAAACTTATCTCTGTAAGTTCTTAACACACAGTATACACAAATCCTCTAGCTCCGCACTAAGCCGGTTCCACTAGGTCTCTCCCACTTACATTGCCTAGCTTTCTATTTATACATTACAAAATGGGCCTAAACATGGGTAAAACCATGGGACGACATACCATAACCCGTTACATAAACCCTAAACCCAAAAATCCCGCAAAAAGGGGGCAAAATCCTATGATCTCCATTTCTCCTTGCGCTTTGCCTTCGACTAGCCCGTTGAAGTCCAAAAATTGGTCAAATGTGACCAAAGTTCTCCAAAACTTGGTCAAGGGCCAACATGCCCCCAACACTCACCTATGAATCGTCCTGAGTCACTCTGATCTGGGTAAGTCTGCCTCAAATGCCTCGATCTTGGCTTGAGATGATTCAACCTGTTGCTTCGCCAGAGCCTCATACTCGACAAATTTCTAAATGACCTTCTCGGTGACAGGTCCTTCCATTCCCTATTCAACTGAGGTGACTACTTGTTCTAGCTATGCACCTTGTCCTTCAATCTCCTCAAAAAGTGTGTAGGCTTCATCCTGCACTGGCTGGAGTCTTTGGGTTACTTCCATGACCTTATTATGAATGGCATAGGCCTGTTGCTGAACCATGCACCGTTCCTGGGCTCTTTTCATCCTCTCGACTGATGATAGTAGCTTCAACTACGCTTACACTGTTGCTACTTGCTGTTTTGCCTCTTGGATCTGTGACTCCAGTGTCCTGAGCTCAGGGTCCCATGCAAGGCACTCGTAGGTCTACACACTTCTACTGCTGAGCTTTTTGCATTCCAAGGCTAATGCCTTGATTCTATCAACTGTGCTCCTCATAGTTTTTTCTCTTATATCTCACACTTCCTGCAGAGTTCTTGGCAGTATCTGTAATTCCAATTTTTCTATTCTTTGTTGGAGCTGCTGAATGGCTTCAACAAGCTTCCCTACCTGTCTTTCTACTAGGTCTTCTTCCATCTGTTCTATGTCGAAGTCTCCTATTCTTGTTTCTATGCACACTTTCTCTTTTAAGATCTCTGATAAGTTGATATCTATGTGATCATTCATGGTTTCTTTCATCTTCAATAATATAGCCTCTTATTCTTTCTAGTTCTTAGTCTCTTCGCCTTCCTTAGGGTTTTCTTGTCTCATATTCATCTTTTAAACTTTGGCAATCATTCTAGGGCAGTGAAAAACTTCATGTCTAGTAGCCTTACAAAAAAGGCAAATAAGACCTCTACCAGGGCATTCCTTATAAATATGTCCCGGTCTTCTGCAACTATAAAAAAGAGTTAACCCTCTCTTTCTCTTGAACGATCCCCAACCTTTCCTGTACTACACACTGAGATCACACTGGTGTGTCTGCAGAAAATTATTTCTAGGATCTTGCATCCACTTGTTAGTCCAAAAATTATTTCTATGCATAGGAATAACATATCTTTTATTATTTCTATAAGATCTATTCATATCAAATCTTCTCTCTTCTAGCTGTACCCTAGTTTTCAGACTAGGACCAAATCTATTAAACATACCTAGATCCATTCTTTCGAAATAAAAATTTTCACTTATCTTACCTTTATCAGATCACAAAGATTCAATATCTTACCTTTTTTTTTTTCTTTAGATTGAACTTCTCTTCTTAGCACAGAGCTTCACAAGTCAAGTAGAATACTGTGCACTAGGGCATCAGATCTATGCATAGATCTTTCTCTTTTCTTCAGTTCCCAACAATCATAGTTTTAGGTCCTGGCAACAGAACCATTTGTTGGCACAGGGGAAGACCTAGGGTTCAATGCTTCAACAACACACCAAAAAAACCCTAACTACCGGCCCTTTCGACAACACCTGCGAAGCAGATGAAGTCTCACCTGAGGTAGAGGTAGGGGTGGTTGCAGGACTCAAGTGTCTACAACCTAGCTGGGACACATATATGTGATTACAATACCTTAATAGAGCACTTAGCTGTTTACATTCATCAACATTTAACCCTTATTCACATCGCAGTTTGAAATCCTAGTTATAGAGCAGTGCAGTATTCAGCAAGATCTAATACGTCCAACACTTAGAACATAGAAATAGATTAGATATAACATTCATTCACATTACTAAGCACTAAGATATTATATCATATGCATATAACATATATCATTGCACTAAGCATACATCACATCAATAAAATAACAACTATAATGCACAAATCAACCACAACACAGGATATACATGGTTCACCCCAGTGTGGGGATACGTCCACCAACTCTTCTCTTCTTTATTGTCTTCTTTCAATCTTCTACAAGCACAGAGCCACATGAACCCACTCCACATAGGACAGGAGATATGCATGCACCTCACCAAATCCTCCTTCCCCGAGCTATGTTTAAGCACAAAGCCTTCTTATAATCTGCACATAAGCTTCTTACAATCACTTTAACTTAGCTCTACAAGTTCTTAACACACAATATGCACAAAGCCTCTAGCTCTGCACTAAGCCGGTTCCACCAGGTCTCTTCCACTTACATCGCCTACATTTCTCTTTATACATTACAAAATGGGCCTAAACATGGGTAAAACCTGTTAGAATATAGAAGATGGTGTGCTCGTTTTACTATTGACGATACCCTCGTCACCCAACCATAGGCCGAATCCTCCCTCTGAGCACCTTAACCTTTACTAAGAATTCCTCCAGAAGAAAACCCTAGACTAGATAGCCAAACAAAGGATAGCGCACCTTTCCCCAAGGATAACGCATCACAAAAAGCTAATCAAATAGTCCAAACCCTAGCCAAGAGATATTCAAGACAATATTGAAAACTTGCTACTACTGCAACTGCACCAACAACTCTCCTCCAAACCTGTGCACAAGACTGCAATTGCAGTGCACACCAAACTAGGAACTATGATTCTGAGATGTGTCAAAATGAGAACTGGTGCCCTGTATTTATACTGGTTCTGCCAGATTTGTTGGGGCCGACTTCTCCTTATGGATATGTTTCTGTTCAGTTTATTATTATTATTTCTGGCTGACTTCTTCTCTTGGAGGCTAATAACCTAATATAAATTATCTTCTTGAGATGACAAGGCTTCTAGGGTTATTAGCCAACTCATTAGGGTTTTCTCTTACTTCCCGGAGTCTTCTATTCTCATCAGGTTCACACATGGAGGTAAATACCTCCCGCAGCTACCATAATATTAACACTACCTCCTATCTAGGGAGGTATCAGAGGTAATGGACTTGAGCACAAAAACATACCATTTACTCGGTAGCATCAATATAGTCATCTAGACTATTTCATGACTAGATCATGAGCATCACCATCACCATCAGCTGCATCATATCTCAAAACCATACTTCATCTGAGTAATTAGATATGATGCTCGATAAGTCACTTTCACGATAGAGTGATACAAAAGGAGTAAAATCTCTGAACTATTTTCTGTCTAGAAAATCTCTGTTCATCATTCATCTGAATGATCATTATCTCCAATAAACTGCTGATAGTCTTCAAGACAATTAGAACAAGGATAGAACATGACTATGTCTATTCATAGTAGTACATAACTACAATCCAGTGGTTCACTACCACATCAAGTAATATACAAGTACTTTATCAACAACATATGGTTGCGAACAATGAAACATATTCACCACAATAGTCCTCATCTACTATCATACAGTCTTCATAACAAACATCTGATAGAAACCTACATAGAAACAATGTTATGATATAAATTGATTTGTTTGGGCCAATCCTTCACTCACATCAGTGAGTTCTGAAAGAATATCTGCCACCACAGTAGTCTTCATCTATTGTCATATGATCTTCATAACAAACATTTGATAGCAATTTTCATAGAAACAATGTTATGATATAGATTGAATTATCTTGGACAATCTTTCACTCACATCTGTGAGCTCTGAAAGAATATCTGCCCTCATCAACAATGGGCTATCTACCCTATTCTTCAAAAATAAGGAATAAGGATTATTTCTAATTTATGAGCTTGGACCATTTCTCACCCTGGGCCATTCTTCCTACACTAATTAAAGTGCACCCTGGACAGAATGTATAAACCCTAAAAAAGGTTTGGACCATTCCTCAACCTGGGCCATTCCTCCTACACTAATTAAAGTGCACCCTAGAGAGAATTTATAAACCCTAAGGAATGACTGTCCCTGATTGTTGAGCTTGGACTATTCCCCACCCTGGGCCATTCCTCCTACACTTATCAAAGTGAACCCTGGAGAGAATGTATAACCCTAAGGAATAACTGTCTAGACCATTCCCCACCCTGGGCCATTCCTCCAACCCTAAACAAAGTGTAACCTAGAGGAATGAGTCTACCCTAAGGAATGTCTGTCCTGCATCAATCTCCAAAACAGACCATTCTTCGAAACTACTCACAACTGTGAACTTCGAAAGAATGACTGCCCGACAAGGAAAACCATTCTACTTGACCACTACTCAGAGTGATTGCCAAGAAGAATGATTGTCCTAGACCACTCCCCATGTTAACCATAATGGGAAGTCACTGTCTATGATACATCAACAATCAATCTGCCTCTCATGTTAACTACAATGGGAAGTCACTGTCCGTCAGAAATCTCAATCCACTTTCCGAACAGGAAAGCATCTGTCCAATCTGGACTATTTTTTAATTACAAAGATAAATAATATTTTCAATGTTCTCACCTAACTTGGAGAGTCATTTCTTCCTTTTCCAATAAGAAGGAAGTTGTTTCCATGAGCTCTATCTTGAGTATGTAAACTCTTTCATATTGGATAGAAGATTTTACCAAAATGTATGCTTATCTGCTCATCTGTGGAGATATGTATTGGAGAAATCATTTTCTCCTTTCTGGACTTTATGATGGATAATGTAATGCTTGTACTTTAGTCTGGAACACTTTTGAAGGATTCATGTAGATCTGAACAATAGAGTATATCATAGTTGGAGAACTGGAACATATCCATGTGGCACTTCTTCTATCATCATGAGATCTGATCTTCTGAGTAGTCATCTTGATGTTATAGGAAATGTTCACCATGCTTCTGCTGTGCATTGGAGGTTCTCCACCAAATTGTCTTCTTCTTATCTGCATACATGAGTCTCTTTTTGGTATGCCTAAAAGTCTTGAGATTGCTCTTCATACGCTCTTTATTCAATTTCTTTGGAGAACATTCTTTGCATTTATCTAATGTATAATTCCAACTCATGGGTGTTGCAGATGATATAATCACTCATGCAATGATATGTCTGGTGTACTGGAACAAGTAATCATCACAGTCTTCTCTCTCCATCTGGGAGAACCTCTGGTTCTGGATCTCGCAATGATTTCATTCATAAGTCTTCCATACACTATTCTTCATCACGAATTTCAGTTCTTTTGCTTGATTGCTTTAATATCAGGCTGGTAATCTTGTGATTCTTGATGTAATGACTGGTTATTCTGGTTTTTCTTTCTTTCTTGGAATCCTCATGTTCTTCTTCATGTTTTTCCTTAGCTCTTGGGTCCATGGAGTTTCTTATAGATTCCATGCCCTGGAGATTCCACTTCTTTCTTTTATCATAGGATCATGGATCTGGATGGACAACCAGGAATACTTTAAGGCTTCTCTTGGAAGAAGTCTTCTTCTATGGTTTAACTGAACACGTGTTGTCTTTCATGGCTGCTAGCATGGATATTTATTTCATCATCTTCAATGGATCATAGGATTAGCTCCCTCCTAACCCTTGCTTCATGTAAGAGTGCATATAATCGGCTCCCTTCATCTAACGGAGTCCACGCTTCCATCTGCATCCTTATTGTCTTCTGAAATATATAATTGGCTTTCTTGTCTAACAGAGTCCATGCTTCCATCTTGTTGTCTCTACAGAACGTCATAAGTCTTTTTCTAGTTTCCTCTTGATTGTTGACTTCTTTCTGTCTTTTCTTTTTCTAAGTCTCTTTAAGATTGATTCTGATTTTGGCTTATCTTGTAATAGCTTTCACATGATATATTTCATCTTTTCTTATTGTTCTTCCATGTATATATTTTTTCTTGGAACATTTTATTTTTCTAAGAGATATATATACAAGATATGTACAGAGACGATGCAAACAAGATATGTACAGAAAATAAGAAGAATGTTGTTAAATTTTAGTAGAAGAAGTCTCTTCCATCCTGCTTAGTCTTCTTTGTAGGTTCCTTTTCTTTAGCAACTGATGCTTCATGTTTCTCTTTCCTTTTCTTTAGCTCGAGACACTGGTTCTTGTAGTGACCCTACTTTTGACAGTTGAAGCACTGTATTTCTGAAATATCTTTTCTTTGTTTTGGCTTCCTTCTTGAATCAAAATTTCTTTTGTCCTTGAAGTTCTTGAATCTTGCTGTGAAGGCTTGATCATCGTACTTCTTTTGAGGTTTCTCTTTTGCATTGATCCTTGATTCTTCTTGAGCACATCAAGTCCAAAGTTCCTCAAATGTCGGGTACTCCTTCCTTGTGTTCATGCTTGCGGAAAATGCATCCCATGTCTTGGGAAGACCATTGAGTACTATGTTCACCAATTCCTTCTCTGAAGTGATCTCTTCAATATATTGTGGTTGATCTCTTAACTAGGAGATCCTTACAAAGTATGATGTTATGCTGTCGTAATCATTCATCTTCATGTTCTGGAGTTCATTCTTTAGACTCATAACTTGTCCAATGTTTCTGACTAATAAGAGATTTGTTAGGGCATCGTACATATTATTCAATGAGTCAAGATGGGATATGTAGGGTATCAAGTGGTATTTTATAGAATACACTATGATACTCATGGAATTGATGTCAACATCCTTGAACTTCTCCATAGCTGCAACATTCTATGGTTCCTTCTCTTCTCCTTCTTCAAACTCCGGCTTCACGATATTTCCTTTCAAAATATCCATCACTTTATTCTTAGCAAGGATGAGGTCAATCCTTGTCTTCCATGCTCTGAAGTTATAGACTCCATCTAACTTATTCTCAAACTTCATAGAGTTCGTCATGGCTGCTTGATTTGGTCAAACCCTAGATTTGACTAGAAATCCAAACTTCACATCTTGACCTTCTGAGAGTACCACATCCTTGAACTTCTCCATAGCTGCAACATTCTGTGGTTCCTTCTCTTCTCCTTCTTCAAACTCTGGCATCACGATATTTCCTTTCAAAATATCCATCACTTTATTCTTAGCAAGGATGAGGTCAATCCTTGTCTTCCATGCTCTGAAGTTAGAGACTCCATCTAACTTATTCTGAGACTTCATAGAGTTCGTCATGGCTGCTTGATTTGGTCAAACCCTAGATTTGACTAGAAATCCAAACTTCATGTCTTGACCTTCTGAGATGCACTGGGCTAGGGCGCATTGATCTGTCCAGAGATTAGGTCAATCCATTCACTTTAGGTGCCTCAACAAGAGGTTTAGGGTTTCTGCAACTGCTTCTTCTAGTAACCCTAGCTACAGTGTCTAGGAAGCTGCTTCTGCTAGTAACCCTAGTGATAGTTCCTCAACGAGCTCAATATCTAGAGGCTATGTTTCCTTCCAACGTTTTAGGCTGACTGAAGGGGCATGGGCCCATAACCTGTTAGAATATTGAATATGGTGTGCTCGTTTTACCATTGACGATACCCTCGTCACCCAACCATAGGCCGAAGCCTCCCTCCGAGCACCTTAACCTTGACTGAGAATTCCTCTAGAAGCAAACCCTAGGCCAGATAGCCAAACAAAGGACAATGCACCTTTCCCCAAGGATAGTGCATCACAAAAAGATGATCAGATAGTCCAAACCCTAGCTAAGAGATATTCAAGCCAATACTGAAAACTTGCTGCTACTGCAACTGCACCAACAACTCTCCTCCAAACCTACACACAAGACTGCAACTGCAGTGTGCACCAAACTGGGAACTGTGATTATGAGATGTGTCAAAATGAGAACTGTCACCCTATATTTATACTGGTTCTGCCAGATTTGCTGGGGCCGACTTCTCCTTTTGGATATGTGTATGTTCAATATATTATTATTATTTCTAGCTGACTTCTTCTCTTGGAGGCTAATAACCTAATATAAATTATCTTCTTGAGCTAACAAGGATTCTAGGGTTATTAGCCAACTCATTAGGGTTTTCTCTTGCTTTTCGAAGTCTTCTATTCTTGTCAGGTTCACACGTGGAGGTAAATACCTCCCGCAACTACCATAATATTAACAAAACCATGGGCCAACATCCCATAACCCGTTACATAAAGCCTAAACCCAAAAAGACCACAAAAAGGGGGTGAAATCCTATGATCTCCATTTCTCCTTGTGCTCCACCTTCGACCAGCCTGTCGAAGTCCCAAAATTGGTCAAATGTGACCAAGGTTCTCCAAAAATTTGTCAAGGGACAACACAACCTATCACTTCCATGTATATCTAGTGGTATGACATTGCTATCATTTGGTCACCAAACCAGGGTAATGGCTCTCAATTGCATGGATGAGAGAAAGGGGGTCTCATCACAAACCAACCTTATTATTTCCACTAGGTGTTTGTGGGTGACATTGCCATCATTTGGTCACCACATCAGGGTAGTGGCCTTCAACCTCTCTTTATGGTATATTGAAAGAAAATACAAAGAAATAAATATAAAAGGCAATTGATGGGCTTGGAAAAAGTGCATTGCAGACGAAGGTACCACACACCCTCTACAAAGGCACCCATGAATGAGACATTACGACCCCTTGTATTTCATGAGCCCTATTACCATTGAGTCTTGACCCAAACCACTTCATCCATTTTACATGGCTTAGAGAGGGATCTCTTGGAAACTATCCTTGACCTAGGGAAAGATCTACCCAATAGGACACTCCTTCAACCCTCCCATATTCAAGATTGAAAAGTCACATATTGTCTTTGAGCAATTAATTTTTTGATATAGTGGTCTTTATGCATACTATTAGATGGATTATTTTTTGATTGGATTCACTTATCATGATATTGTGACTTGATACCCTTGGAGGGCGTGCTTATTTGTCTTTGCAGGACCTAGTTGGTGGACAATTTTGGGAGAACAAGCCTAGCTTGGGCTTCCATGGGGCTACAAGCCCACAGGTTGGATGCCAAGGGCCTACATGCCGAATGAGAAAGATAAAACTTGGAAGGCCTTAAGATTGACTTGGAATACATAGAATATTACCCACATGCCAAATGTTTTCCTAGGAGAGGCAAAACGTCACTCCTAGAGGCGTGACATCACCTAGGGGGGTTAGAGCTTGGTGGTGAGGTGACACTCATTGACACATGGGAGTTTTGAGGAGAAGAGGGTCTTCACCATGATGATATTTTCTAGATTCTTTACATGTGGCCTTTGGAGGCCTACCCATGCTTCTCTGACACCAACAACTTCTTCAAAGTGGAAAAACATCCCCTAAAGGGGAGATGTCCATGTAAAATTAGGGTTTATTTGTGCAAAAAGTGAAACTTTAGATGAATTATTTAATATTACATTGTTAAAGGGGTCAATATTAGGGTTGTTGACCCCTATTCTTGTGGTTTACCCTTTAATTTGTGGACACGTCACCTTGGTGACATTTTGTATAAATAAGAGATCATAAGATCTCATTTTAACATAACTCTCCCTCATTGTGAGAAGTATTGGTGTAAAATTTTCAATATCTTTGTCTCTATTGATCTCTTGTGCACTTTTTTATGGCTATCTTGATGAATGGTCGATGGAGGAGTGAGGCGCTAGCCTTGGATGAATTCTTTCTATCTTTTATGGTGGATTATCTTAGCATCTTTCTTTATTTTGGTATGGTATTTTACTCTTATGCTATAATTATTTCAAGTCAAGGATTTTTTTCCTAGGAGCTAGGTGGGAAGTATAAGGGCATACACCCCCATCATAGTCTTCATCATTTTATGCTTCATTTTATTCATTAAACAAGGGTTTGCTAAGATAAGTATAAGGCCATACACCCTATTAACTTAAACCCTATCTAGATAAACTTTCCTTTGGAAGTAAAAGGGATTACACCGTCAAGGAGGTAGAATCTCTAGATCTTTATTTTATTTGACTCCATTAACCCAATAGTAAAGGCACTAGTCATATATTTTTTGTATTGGAGATATAAAATCATTGCCTTGGGAAACATGAATTTTTATCTTTTGAAAGGTCTCTTGCTTGGAGTTGGTTTTCCCCATTGAGAGGAGTCTTCCCCTACTAGGGAGTCCCCTCTCTCCCACTACTTTAATTTCTGTTGCAAACCCTAAACTACAACCATTAGGGCTTATCTAACCTAGATAAAATACTAACCAGAACTCCTTAACTAACCCTAGACTAGCTCCTAAATTTCACACACTAACTCCACTAATTAGGGCACATCTTTTGGGATAATTGTTGGCATGTTTTGATAGTGTAATTTTATGATATAAGTGACTGAAATCTACAGCCATAAGGCTACAATTTTTTGCAGAAATATACATGTTATAACAACTTTCTCTATTCATCTTCAAAGTGCCATTTTTCAGCCTATATTCATTGCTAATCTTGATGATGATTTGCTTAACTAGTTTAGATATTTGTATGCTGATTTAGATGATTTATTTACTGATATAAAATGTCACCTATTGCTTCAAATTAGGGACAACAAGCTTAAATTTCTTATCCATACTAACATATATTATTGCAGTTGGATTTTCTTGTGTCTCGGGAAGGTATAATCATTTGAATAAGTACTATACCATTGGGGAAAAAATCACTTTATTTTTAAGACATATCTTCCCACATTTCACTCCACTTATACTTGACCTCTAGGGGATTCACTTCCATATATATCCATATCATTCCCCCTAGGGTCACCGAGATTGCCTCCCTAGAGTGACCTATTCACCCTTGAAGTGTGGGACCTACATCGAGGTGACATTGGGTGTAGGATTCCCAAGTTATAGCTCTTGTTTTGTGGTTGGGTCATGATTTTACCAACCTACAACTTGCACTATAACATGTACAATTAAAAAGGGTCTCGGATCGGGGACATTACATGGATATTCAATATTGAAAGAGATAGGAGTCTCAATCAAACCTTCGGTTCCAACCTTGGCATTAACCACTTCGAAAAGTATACTTGTTGCTAAACAAGTATTGAACGTGTTCCATAAAAAGGATTTTAGGTTTACTAATCAGTGAACCACTATGTTTCAAATGTTAATGGTTGTGGCAAAGTATTTGGATTCCTATCCCCACAACCCTAACTTAGCTACAAAATTATTTTGGCCCCAAGTTGGGATTTAATAAGTTAAGTTAGGTGGTTGATTTTAGGATGAGTTTGGGGTCATGAACCAATAAGTTAATTAGAGAGTGAAGTGTGTGTACTTGTGGTGCAACCAAATTCCAAAATAAATATGCTTGAAACATAAATGCTTGAAATTAAAGAGACTTGAAATTGAAATACTAGTTCAAGAGAAGACAAATACTAAAGAAAAAGATACCCATTCTTTATCCAAATGAACCTATTAATCATAAATGAGCATTAGTCATTTCAAATTAACAAGTGAAACCTCTATTTCAACCTAGGTATGGACTAGGATTTAGATGACTAGGTGAGTTCAAAACAAAAAGCTAAGATGGATAAGTCTACTAGAAACAAGAGATGTTCTTTTATTTAACTAATTCACTTTTCCTTTGAAATGAAAGGCTTCTTATAATAGAAATCAAATAAGGATTGAAGACTGAAAAATAAGTGAAGATCAAATTGGAAATAGTAAATACAAATGCCTCAAATAGAAAGAAGCTAACTAAGGACAACTACTAGGTAAAAAAATTCTTTTTCTTCATCCAAACTTTCTTTGATTTGAAGAGAATTCAAGAAACTATCCAAGCAAGGAAATGTTTTGAAATAAGTATGATGAATAAGAAAGATGCAATGCAACAAACAAGAACCTTAAAAGAAAAAAATACTAGGAACCCTAGGGGGTCTCTTCTCTACCTAAAATATTTCTATAAAATTACTTTACAGTAGAGAACCAACCCCTTGTGAGGCCAGGAGGACCCTATAGGGAGACTGTTTAAAACAAGATAGAACCAAAAAACATTTTTTTGAAAATTGAGGAAAATGAAAAAAGGCCAAAAAGTGCATTTGACCAATGCATAAAGTGACAAAACTATGCATTTAATGAGTGCATAAAACTAGGAAAAAATTGCACTAGATCGGTGCAAAAAACATATAAAAAACTGTGCTAAATAAGTGTAGAAAACATGCCAAAATCCTTTTTGTTCCAGATAGAGGAAGATGAAGTTATCGAGCTATAACTAAGGATGAAACAGGGGTTTCCAACCATTGAAATTGTCTAAAATAATAAAATATTGAAATAGAAAGCAACTTCAAGTTCAAAGCCTATGAATGCAAAGTATGGGGGGTTTAAAAAACACACCCACAACAAAGAAACAAGATCTAGATCAACTCCCCAATGGAGTCGAAAATCTATTGGTGGGTATTTGTCACAAGGATGAACAAAAGACTCTTAAATTCAATGGTTGTGAATTGAGACACAAACAAATGGTTGATGAGTCTAACAATAAAAGCCTAGATCTTCTCACATGCATTAAACCTTAGTTCATGCAAGATATACAAGCCAAATACATAAAGAAAATCCTCCTTAATATGAACAAAAAAATTGAAACAATGTGAGATTTCCATTACCACAATAAAAAGGCAAAGAAACAACCCCTGGTGGATGAACTTGCTGAAGTCAAATGGGCTCCAAATCCCCTCATTAGGATAGCTCCTTTTCTTCCTAGGTGTGCTTCAAATTCCAACCCTGGTTGATGAGAAAGATAAAGAGGCTAGAATATGAGATCAAGAGAAAGAGGTCCTCAAGATGCTACTGACATTCCGATAGTAGAATCTTACATATATGGATTCATCATATGGATGGTGACCTCAAGTGATTTATTTATAGTTATGTAGTGGATAAGCAACTTGACTTGGTCTTCCTCATAATGGTTAAAGATGATTCTATCAAAATTAAAAATAGCAATTAGGGTTTGATATGGTTCACATGTAACTAACATTCCATCATGAGAGTTTATATGCATTAATGGGGGCCATAAAATAGTTAAAAACAATGATATAAACAAGAAATGTATTTTTATAAGATTTTTCTGCATTGTTCACGTGCACATAATGTGCCATTATTTGTGCTGGTTAATTTTGGCTAGCTTCTGGGTTTGACTAGGCTAATTTTGACAAGTTTGAGGTCATATGATGGTGGAATGGAATTGAAAATGAGGGTTAAGCCTGCCAATAGTGATGTATTCAAGTATAAATGCTATAAATGGTGCAATTGAGTAATTTTAAGGTGATAACCCCTTTGCTTCTAGAAATAATGTCTAGATCCATTAGACACTATTCTTTTTATATCCCCTACAGGGAATTAGGGGCAACTCAACCCCTCTCCCCTAAAAAAGAACTTTTTAGAAGGGTTTTGAACTGCCTCAAAAAGTTCCTTTAGGGGGGTTTTGAACTGCCACCAACGGAACTTTTGGGGGTGGTTTGATACTCTTCTCAAAAAGTGCCTTTGGGGGGTGGGTTTGAACCATCCTCAAAAGTGTATTTTTTGTTGGGGGTTGTTCAAAAGGAAATTTTGGGGGGATTTCAAACATGCTTCCATTGAGTGTTTTTTGTTTTGTTTTGTTTGTGGTGGGGGTGGTTGTTCCAAATTGCCCCTAAAAAGGTGCTTTTGGGGGTGGCACAAAACTCTTGTTAAACCTTTGTTAAAATTCCCAATTTTAAAGTCAGTGCTTTTGGTGGCACACTTTCCCAAATTGGCCCCTAATTCCAAAACCAACCCTAATTTTTGGTTTTAGTAATGGGTGAAAAATGAAAATGAGTAACACTTTTTCTTTTTTTATGAAGAAAAATACAAATTTTCTGTTTCTTTAACCACAATATATAAAACTCAATCTTATGAGTAGTATATCATCAATGTATCATCTATGATTGCATTCAATATATCATGAGAATATAAACATAAGAAACATCACATCAACAACATCACATCAAATACACAATACACCATAATTTACGTGGAAACCCAAATGTGAGAAAACCACATAATTCTTTCTTATATATCAAAGAATACATTCATTGGAAGCACCAACTTCCCAATTCTCTAGCTACAACTGGAAGGAGGCTCCAACCCCCTATTTACAAGCTCCAACCTGAAGGAAGCCACAACTCCCTAAATTCTCAGGCTCCAACCAGAAGGAGGTTGTAACCCCATGATTCTCAGGCTCCAAACTTAAGGAATCTCCAACTCCATGATTTCTTCGGCACCAACTGGAAGGAGGATACAACCGCCTTTCCTTGCCCCATCCCACCTCCCTGAAATATAAGTGTAGACCAAAATATCACTACCACAATCACTACCACTGTCACATCAACTTGTAACCTATCATCCTATCACTTTATCCAACCTGTCACTGTGTCCAGCCTATCAAATCAACCTATCATTGTATCCAACCTATCACTGTCATTGATAAAAAAACAAATCCTTGTTCACCAAGAACACCTCTCAATCAAATGCTCAAACATCACAAAAACATGCCTCTACCAAGCATGTACCAAGGTCACCAACATATCATCACAATATATGCATCTCAACCATGTACCAAACCTATACCATATCATGTACCAAATCTATGCAAAATCATGTACCAAACCTATACCAAATCATGTACCAAAACTGTACCAAATCATGTATCAATCATGTACCAAAACTTGTACCATACCATGTACCAAACCTGTAACAAACATGTACCAAATAATACATAAACAAAACATGTGCCATACGATGTACCAACACCATACCATGCATCAACAATGTATCTCACCATGCATCAATGCCACCAAGAAATGCCTCATACATATACCAAAAATGTATCTCAAACAATGTGCCCAATTCTAAGATGCTCCTCAAACCATGTGCCTCAACCATATACGATATCACTCATGATATGTATCAATCATGCCATACACCATTTATCATAAGATATCATCAATGAAGTGCCTCAAAAAACTAACAAACAACAAAGATCATATACCAAGTATATGCCTCAACCATGCACCTAAGATGTGCCTCAATTATGTGCCAATTCCTCAACAATATACCAAAGGCTTGCCTCAAGCAAGTACCATAACATAATCAACATGTAACCATTAAAACATGCATATAAACATACCTGTAACTTTGTAACAAACCTGGTGTATGTGATCACAGACCTGCATACCTTCACCAACTTCAACAACAAGAGAATAACATCTACATCAAAATTTACCTTAGTCTCATGGGACTAGTTTTTGGATTTGTCACAAACGCTAACTTTCAACAAGCATAACTCTGTACTTGTAAAAAACAAAGGTATGAAACTTGTATCAAATATTATTCAATATATTTTATGCAATTCCTCCAAGTTCCACTACTTGGACGTCCCAAAAAAGGACTCATACAAAAATGGCAGACCTTGCTAAATTCTTGCTTATTCTAGAGAGAAAACTTGTAGAGCATGCCACACATGGAATATTTGATATGTGGATCTAAACATATTACACCACATACTATGGAATTTACTCTATCCAATTCATTTTGTCTCACTGAATTTTGATCATTTATGAATAATTTATGACTATTTTACTCGGAACACATGTTTGAGACTAGTTTCAGGACTAGCGAAAAACCCTATTTTCCATAGAGTGTATCTACAAACATACAATGACTCAGAATATGAAATATATACCATAGGTACCTTGATATTTATTCTCAATAACATCCAAGTTTTGATGTTTGACTCATTATAGAAAACAAGTTATAGCGAAAATGGTAATATGGTCTGTAAATAACATACCTTAGAACACATCCTCACACGACTTCATCCTCCCTTGGAATTTCTCCCTACTTCACTTCATATTCCCTCTGAAAAACACCTCAGATATCCTTGGTTACCTCAAATAAGAAAAATTTACTCACATATAATATATTCAATAGAATGTGTGTGTGAATGTACTTATGAGTGACTTCTCGAGGTGTATATATACTTTTTATAAGTAACCTCTTTCCTTAACTTTAGGGCTTCTTGAAATTTCTTATTAAAAAAACATTACCCTTTCATTAATGACTTGCAACCAATTAGGGGATTCTTAAGCCATATTTGGGGCTTACATAGGGGCTTCTTAACCCATCTTTGGGGCTTCCAAATTCATGACCTCATAACTCCTCAACTGCGAGGAAGTACATGACGTTCCATCTACCATTGGAAAAAAAATGATGAGGACTATCCATCTATGAGTGTGTTACCTGCATTTACACTATCCTTTATATCCTTTTTCCTTGATCAAATTCTGGTTCCATAAACACACCTTTGAGGATTTGTATAGACTTCATCAAATGCACCCATCACATATGTTGACATCAAACACTCTTTTTGACATCAATGACAACTAACTAATCATCAATATCGATCACAACTACAGGGTATCTCGAATGCTCCAAGGGTTGACATCAATGACAACCAACTATCCAACAATCCCCCCCTTTGAAATTGATGACAACACTCATGCTCCAATAGTCATGCCCCTCCTTTTGACCATCATTCCTCATCAATGTTTTTCTCGATGTTTCTCTCCCCCTTTGACATCAATGGTAAAGGGTATCTCCCTTTGGGTCTGATCTCCATGTCTTCATGCTTTTGTTCTTTCTTTTCATATGTTTATCTCCTCATGTTTCTCTCTAAGTTCCTCTTCTCTTTTTATAGCAAAGAGTGACTCCCCCTGAAAGTATACCATCTTTGGATAATCCATTTTTGATTTCATACACTTGACTCTTACTCTTATGATCTTTCTCTTTCTCTCCCTTAGACGTCATGGGAAAAAGGATAATTGCCCCTTTCAGTATGTCTCCCCCTATCTACATGATTCTACTATTTATTTTATGATCTCTTTCTCTGATGACTTCTCTTTCCTCGAATTATCTACAAGATGTCATGTTGATCAATGTAGGGCTTGCTCTATATGTTTCCTTTCCTCTCTTTTAATGTTCCTTATTGTCCATTGGTGCTTCCTCTTGTAACTCCGTAACATATATAAAAAGAATTAAAAATTTCTTGACTTCAAATATTCATGGCTTGTTATGTTCATTGTTTAGACATCAATGACCATGACCATAGTTTTAAACAATGTACCTTTGATGATATAGCTTCTACTGAAGGTTTCTCTTTCTCTGTTCTGCTATTCCTTTCACTGCTTGTCATCTTGTTACGAACTGATTCCACTTGTCCACCGATTCCACTGATTCCAATTGTAAATATGCTTTTTCATATGTCTTCCTAGACCTACCAATGATCTCATAAATCCATCTCTATCCATATGTCATAATATGTCCATAAATCTTCTACTCAACTGTCCACAATGCTGACCCATCTTTCACTGTACTATCATGAAAGCTTCTTTGTTGTAACTGATCATCACATATACATATTTACCAGAATTAAATACGTCCATTGATGTGTAATACATCCTTGAAACTGTAATGAACATATCCCTTCCTGGAAAGTGTGTTAATGATATTCCTTTGATATTTGCATGGGAACATTGCTTCTCAATCGATCAATTTGTCATTTTGTGCTTGTGTTATTTGACTTCTCTGAATATGTCTCTGCAAACACTTCAAACTGCTCGAAGGATGGTTATTTGATATGTAGTAACTACTGCATCGACTCACATTGTTCAATATTCATATTTACTGGGAGTCTCCAAGACGAATGGATTATAACAATGGACACTACTACAAATGGGCAGATTATTCCATGTTTCCATGATTTTCATAATTTTTTTAAATTGGGCGGGATTTTCGTTGCTATTTCCACGAACGTTCGTTGCTATTTCCATGAACGTTCATCGCTATTTCCATGAATAGGTTTTTTAAATTGGGCAAAATTTTCGTTGCTATTGCCACAATTTTTTTGCCTATCTCATTAAACATTTGCTAACGACTAGTTGACTAGTTGATCTATATATACCTGACTTTAAGAGACTTTGCAACACAATTGCTATAGTTGTGACACTGTTCATTGATTTTATTTGAGCTGTTTATTTTTTCCGTCACCAACCGGTTGAACAAGTCCAATTCTCGATCTACATAGCTCGGATTTTGAACTTGCAAGGTTAGTATGTTTTTTTATTGATGTACTCATTTAACTTGTAAATTTTTGTTCTAATGAAATTTCATGTAGCTTTTTTTTTCCTTGATAATATATTATATGTGCAGTACCATATTTCACACTAGTACATATTGTAAAAATTTTGACGTTCTATTTGCGGCGTTATGGACAAAATTGGCCATACTGTCGAAAGATAGAGGAAATTTTAATTTTTTTTTTCCATATTGCCCGATAACGTCGCTATTTCCACGTTGACGTCTCTCTTGCCACATTGTCATCTCTCTTGCTACATTGTTGTCTCTCTTTCCACGTTGTCATCTCTCTTACCACGTTTTCCACATAGTCGTCTCTCTTGCCACGTTTGCTACATAGTCGTCTCTCTTGCCACGTTTGTGACATAGTCGTCTCTCTTGCCATGTTTGTGAAGATAGTTGTCATAGTTGCCACATTGTGGAAACTAGGTTTTCCCCCTCCAATGGTCACCTAGTATTTTGACCAAGTTAACTTTGATTTGGTCCATGATCGTCGGAATTGTGACGTTATAAAATCTATAAATATCTTGCATTTTATGGATGTTGCGACAAGTTTTCTATAATACCGAAACTTCAAAAAGGATTTGTGGGTCTCCTCAGCTAGAGTACAACTATTAAAAGACATAATACTAGGGATCTTCTCGTTTCATTTTAATTTTCTTATAGGTCAAATTTTAAAGGAAACAACTATTAAAAGACATTGTACTAGGGCTAGAGTACATGATGGGCAACGGTGACCTATGAATGGGGCCAACATTGAAATTTTTTCAATTTTTTTTTGTATGACATCTTACATCCTTGAGTCTTTAAACCCTCCCATACCGTCAAGGCATGTGTCTAGTCTAACCATGTCAAATTTCGATGCATACAGGCACAGATTGAAGAAATTTCAACGTTGGCCCCATTCACTACTCACTATGTAGGGACAGTGCATGACATTTTTGGTGGTTGAATTGGAAGTTCCATGACATTTCAAGAGAGTTCCAACAAAGATTCTACAAATGGAAACAATGACATTTGACAATGAGACACCCATTATGAACGTTGTTGCAAACATGGATGATCTCAAAGATTATGTGGTCGGGACATTATACATCCTTGAGTCTTGAAACCCTCCCATATTGTGAAGGCATGTGTCTAGTCTAATAATGTAAAATTTCAATGCGTATAGGCACATATTGAAGAAATTTCAACATTGGCCCCATTCACTAGTGCTCACTATGCGGGGTTAGTGCATGACATTTGTGGTGGTTGAATTGGAAGTTTCATGACATTTCAAGAGAGTTCCAACAAAGATTCTACGGATGGAAACAATGCCATTTGACAAATATGAGACGCCCCATTATGAACGTTGTTGCAAACATAGAGGATCTCATATATTATGTGGTCAGGACATCAAACATCCTTCAGTCTTGAAACCCTCCCATACTGTCAAGGCATGTGTCTAGTCTAACCATGTCAAATTTTGATGCATACTAACCATGTTAAATTTCGATGCATACATGCACATATTGAAGAAACTTCAACGTTGGCCCCATTCACTAGTGCTCACTATGCAGGGTCGGTGCATGACATTTGTGGTGGTTGAATTGGAAGTTCCATGACATTTCAAGAGAGTTCCAACAAAGATTATACGGATGGAAACAACGACATCTGACGAATATGAGACACCCCATTATGAACATTGTTGCAAACATGGACGATCTCAAAAGTTATGTGGCTGGGACATCAGAAATATTCCTTGAGTCTTGAAACCCTCCCATACTGTTAAGGCATGTTTCTAGTCTAACCATGTCGAATTTTGATGCATACATGCACAGTTTGAAGAAATTTAAACGTTGGCCCCATTCACTGCTCACTATGTGGGGTCGGTGGAAGAAATTTCACTATGCTCATTAACCTTCAAGTCAATACCCATTCACTATGCTCACTATGAGACATCCATTATATTGAACGTTGATGCAAACATGGATGATCTCAAATATTATGCAGGGACATCAAACATTCTTACGTATTGAAACCCTCCCATACCCTCAAAGAAAATATCTAGTTTAACCATGTCAAATTTCGATGCATAAGGGCACAGATTGAAAAAATTTCAACGTTGGCCCCATTCACTGCTCACTATGCAGGGTCGGTGGAAGAAATTTGTGATGGGTTTATTTGAAGTTCCATGACAAATTTCATGATAGTTTCGACAACAATTCTATAGAAGGGAATGACGAATGATGACAATGAGAGGTGCAACATGATGAACGTTGATGCAAATGTGGACGATCTCAAAGATTATGTGGGGAAATCATATTTCCTTGATTATTGAAACCCTCCCATACCATCAAGACATGTTTCTAGTCTAACCATGTCGAATTTCGATGCATACATGCACAATTTGAAGAAATTTCAACGTTGTTCCCATTCACTGCTCACTATGTGGGGTCGGTGCAAGATGACATTTGTGGTGGGTGAATGACATTAGTAATAAAAATAATGAGCTGATGACATCATCCTATGAAGAATATGTGAGTGAATATGATGAGATGATGGCATCGTTCTCACCAACATATGTCCACTTAGTCGCAATGACACATCTTTGATATCCTCCAACATTAAAGAAATCCTCACATCAATAAGGAGTTTAAACATTTTCAATAAGTGTGAGTCACTCATGCATTCTCCTACCTCATGGAAATTCTCTTGTGATCATTCTTGCCATTATTCACATAACCCCCACACTATATTCCCCTTAGTTACTCAATAATCCAAATTTAGAAATGACCAAAACTAATGTAACAATGACGGAATAACAAACCTTGGAAGAGAGATAGATGGTTGTAGATAAGCATAGAGGCAAGGAAAATTAGAAAACCTTTAACTCCATGCCCATGAAATAGTCGCTTATTAGTTATTTAAGAGCTAAGGAAATACTCCACTAGGTTTCCCATAAAGCAATCAATGGTCGGTGCAAGATGACATTGGTGGGTGAAATGAAGCTTCTGTGACATCAACTCAACTTGGTAATTCAATAATCAAACCCTCCTTAAGTATTATGCGATGAAATCAAACATCCTTAAGTATTGAAACCATCCCATACCTTAACCCCATGCCTTTAGAAAAACTAGAAAACCTTTAACCAAGTATCTAGTCAACGATAGTTGGAAGACATTAGAGTGGCGTTGTGATGATCCAACTCAATACAAAAGTGTACCTAATTATAACTTTAAATAATGTTTCCACCAAACTACTCATCCACAAGAGAAAATTGTTGTTGACTTGCTCATCCAATGGAGTAGGGAAAGAAGACATATCCTTGTGATATTGTGCACCCACTAGAAGAGTAGTACCATGACATATCAAAGATGATCCCCATTATGACCATTATGAACTTTGTTGCAAACATGGACGATATAAAATATTATGTGGTTGGGACATCATACATCCTTGAGTCTTGAAACCCACCCATACCGTCAAGGCATGTGTCTAGTCTAACCATGTCAAATTTTGATGCATACAGACACATATTAAAGAAATTTCAACGTTGGCCCCATTCACTAGTGCTCACTATGCAGGGTTGGTGCATGACATTTCTGGTTATTGAATTGGAAGTTCCATGAAATTTCAAGAGAGTTCCAACAAATATTTTATGGATGGAAACAACGACATTTGACAAATATGAGATGCCCCATTATGAACGTTGTTACAAACATGAACGATCTCAAAGATTATGTGGTCAGGACATCAAACATCCTTGAGTCTTGAAACCCTCCCATACCTTCAAGGCATGTGTCTAGTCTAACCATGTCAAATTTTGATGCATATAGGCACATATTGAAGAAATTTCAACGTTGGCCCCATTCACTAGTGCTCAAAAAAATAAGGCACTTGGAATACATGTCTTTACTTTCACCCTCTCAATAAGATAATTGTCAAGGATAAATTTCCCATTCTAGTCATTCATGATCTTTTGGATGAACTTAAAGGTGCTCAATTTTTTTACCAAACTTTATCTCCATCCTGGCTGTCACCAAATTCGTATGAAGGAAGTTGATATTCCTAAAATTTATTTTTTCACTCATGAATGCCATTCTGAGTTCTTGGTGATTCCCTTTGTCCTTTGAAATTCACCGTCCACCTTACAAAGTCTCATGAACCACATCTTTAAACCCTTTGTACATCATTTTGTCCTTGTCTTTTTTGATGACATCGTAATCTACAATAAAACTTGGTAATCCCATGTTACCCATGTGGATTAGGTCTTACAACTACTTTATCATCGTCAATTATTTCTCAAAAGGTCCAAATGTACCTTTGGTGTATTAGAAGTGGAATATTTGGGCCATATTGTTAGTGAGAATGGTGTATGAGTGAACCCAAAAAAATATTGAAGCAATGAAGGATTGGGCACATCTTAAGATTCTTAAATGTGTATGAGGTTTCCTTGGTCTAATAGGGTATTATAGAAATTTTGTCAAGAACTATGGAAAAATTGTTGTTCCTCTCACTTCC
>JZKD02S1719851.1:37082-62297 GCA_000966675.3 Picea glauca
CCTTTAAAACTAGATGCTAGACCAGTCAAATAGACCTTACAGATTGAACCCTAAATATAAGGAGAAAGTGAAGATTGAGCTTGTCAGAATGCTGGAAGTAGGGATTATAGAACCTGTGGAAGAATCAGAGTGGATTAGCCCTATGGTGGTGTAAGACAAGAATACAGGAGAGATCGGGATCTACGTAGATCTCAAGAAGATGAATGATTCTTGTTTACATGACCCCTTCCCTACACCATTCACTGACGAAGTGTTAGATAACATGGGAGGCTAGGAGATCTATTCTTTTATAGATGGATTTTTAGGATACCATCAGATCCGGATTTCCAAGGAGGACTGCCATAAGACCACTTTTTCCACAGAATGGGGATCCTACCGATATACAGTGATTCCATTTGGTATGAAGAATGCCCCAGCCATGTTTTCCAAGGTGGTGGTCAAAGCATTCAAACATTTTTTTGCATAAATTTCTAGAATCATATTTTGATGACTCGATTGTGTTTAGTTTGTTGAAAAATCACATTGAATGTATAAGGCTAATGTTGGATAAATGCAGGCAGTGTTAAATTGCTTTGAATATGAAGAAGTGAATCTTCTTTTCGCCATTTGGAGTTCTGTTAGGACATATTGTATGTAAGCAAGGATTGTTGGTAGATCCATCCAAGATCACTATTATAGTTTATCTGCCCCCTCCTACAACAGTTAAACAACTACACACTGCATTGGGACACACAGGATACTACATGAAGTTCATTAAAGGATATGCTCAGATTACTTCACCCATGGAGAATTTGTTGAAAAAGGATTGTCAATTTATTTGGACTGAATAATTCCAATAGAGATTCGACACACTGAAATAGAAAATGGTTACTGCGCCCATTCTGGTCTTTTCTGATTGGACCAAGGAATTTTATGTACATGTCGATGCATCTTCCATTGCATTGGGAGCTGTGTTAGTACAAACAGGAACAAGATACATTGACCACCTATTAGCCTTTGCTAGCAGGAAGCTATCTACATATGAGATTAATTATACCACTACTGAAAGGGAGGGATTAGCAATGGTGTATGCATTGCATAAATTTCACCACTATTTGTTGGGAGGACACTTTAAAATGTTTACTAATCACTCTTCACTGAAATACCTGGTCAACAAGATAGTGTTGGGAGGAAGGATATGCTGATGGCTTCTGTTGTTTCAAGAATATAATTTTGAGATCATAGTAAAACCAGGAAGAATGAATAAGGGTCTTGACCACTTGTCGAGGTTGGAACATGGTGAAGATCCCACTAATCTGGAAGATACACTACCAGATGCACAAATACTAGCCATTATAAATATCGATGACCAATTTGCAGAGATAGTCTGGTTCCTATCAACAGGAATGGAACCTAGTGAGTACATAATTCCACAGAAGAAACAACTAGTAGTGTGCGCTGCAGATTTCTCACTTATAGCTGGACATCTATACAAGATGGGACTGTATGAGATATTGCAAAGATGTGTTATGGAGGAAGAATGACCGCTGATCCTCACAGAAGCTCATGAAGGAATCCCATGAAGACATTATGCAGGTAAAGCAACTACGCAAAAGGTTCCTAGAGCTGGCCTTTGGTGGTCTACTTTACATAGAGATGCTAAAGACTATTCCAGAGCCTACAATGTATGCAAGAGGGTTGGGAAACCATCCAAAAGAGATGAAATTCCATTAGCACCACAACTGACCCTACAAGCATTTGAGAAATGGGCCATTAAATTTGTTGGATTGATAAACCCACCAAGAAAACGCACAGGAGCAAGGTACATAATTACAACAACAAAATACTTGACTAGATGGGCCAAAGATAGAGAAGTCAAGGACTATAGTCAACCTACAGTTGCACGCTTCATATTTGATGACATCATAACAATGTTTGGATGCCCAAAGATCCTTATGAGTGATCAAGGTACACATTTCATCAATAAAACAGTTGAATCCTTGACTGAAGAATTTACAGTCTACCATCAGAAGAGAACATCGTACCATCCAAAATCAAGTGGGAAAGTTGAAGCATTCAACAAGATCTTGGAAACAACACTAACCAATATTTTCTCTGTGAACATAGATGATTAGGATTTAAAGTACCAGCAGTGTTATGTGCCTATAGAACCACTTGCAAGAAGATAACAATGCAGACCCCCTTCAAGTTGGTATAAGGTCTTGAAGTTGTTGTTCCAATGGAATATCTGGTACCAAGCCTAAGAATTGTTTCTTTTACAGATGTGGATGACACTTGAGTTGTTCAAGAGAGGCTTGCACAGTTGGTCGAACTTGAGTAATATTGATTCATTGCACAATTCCATCAACAAGTTTAGAAGGAAAGAGAGAAGGCCTACCATGATAGGCACATCAAGAAGAAGGCATTTAGACAAGGAGACCTAGTGTTGGTCTATGAAAACAAGTTCATAAAGCATCCTTGAAAGTTTAGAACACATTGGCTCGGACCATATGAGATCGCTTATGTCATAAAAGGAGAAGCTGCGTAGCGGAAGACGTTAAAGGGAGAATGAAAGGAAGGATTAATGAATGGGAGTCAACTGAAGTTGTACTATGACAACTAGCTCCCTCGCAACTCTTAGTAGAAGCATGAAGAAAAGGGTCTAGGTACCAGGTCCAGTTGAAACTGGGTACCAAACACATAAAAGGTAGTCCGCACAAGGAGGAAGAGGAGGCATAAATCAGAAAGAAAAGGATGCACTGTGCAGCCTGGAGTTGATGTAAAACAAGAAGCTTAGATCTGAAGTGCCTCGGGACGAGTCACAGGTGAGTGTTGGGGGCCTGTTGGCCCTTGGTTATGGAAGTATGCGAAGATCAAGGAAGAAAAGGGAGAATGTGAATTGTGCAGAAGACATAGTGACTGATTTGGGTCGAAGTGAGAAAAAAAGAAGAAAAGATGGAGCGAAGATCGAGAAAGAAAATCATTGGAAGAGGAGATCGAGGATGATAGATAAGAAAGGAAGAAGGATCGTGGACATGTCAGCAAGCGGAAAAATCTACCATTGGATGGTTTGGAGCTCTATGAAAGAAGAAATAAAAGACAGGCCAGCGAAGCCCTGAAAATATGTGTCAAGTTGACCTAGGGTTTTGGACACCTAGGTTTTGGCCTAAGGCTGTTGGTGAGCTATTGTAACGTATAAATACATGTCTAAAGGGCCTAGTTTGGGTTGGTACTTTGGTTTGGTATGATAATATTGTATTGTGGCTGTTGGTATTGATTTAGGCGAGAGAGGAGTATTGTGTGAGAGGGAAGTGTTGAGTACGAGAGACTTCTGAGTTGTAATATCTTCAACTGGGTGTGAATATCAACCCTACAGTTGGGTGCGCAGGGAGAGGAGAGAAAGAGAGGAGACGAGAGAAGATCTTTTAGCTAAGAGCACAGACAATAACTGTATGCTTTAACCTAATATAATATAGCATAGTTCTATGGATGTAGCCCTAGAGAGAGGGTGAACCACGTATATTTTGTGTTGTAGGTGATTGGTATTTTGTATTTGTCATTGATATACTATGATTGCATTACTGCTTTAGATTTGATGAGTAGATGTGAAGAATAGATCTAAGTTGATAAGTGATATATGAATGTTGTGTTGTTATTTTGTTAGGTTCACTTGATATTCCCTTTGGTTGTAGACACCTCTGTCCTGCAACCCCCTCATAACTGTTTTGGGTGAGACTGCATCTACTTCACAGGTGCTGCCAAAAGGGCTAGTAGTTAGGGCTTGTTGGTGTGCTCTTGGAGTTGAACCCTGGATCTTCCCCTCTTCCAACACATTGGATCTAGGGCTGTTTCAAGGAGCAGTAAAAAGAATCCTACTGTATCTTTGTCTTCTACTGAAGCAGAATATAAAGCCTTTTGTGTAGCAACTTGTGATGTTGTTTGGTTGAGAAGAGTTCTTCAAGATGTTGGAAAAGAACAAAAGGAACCTACAATGATCAAATGTGATAATCAAAGTTCAATCAATCTTGCGAAGAATCTAATTTTTCATGCAAGGACAAAAAATGTTGATGCTCAGTTTCATTTTGTTAGAGATAAGTTATAGTCAAATGAAATAGCTCTTACGTATTGTAATCCTAGTGAAAATGTTGCTGATATTTTCACTAAGCCTCTTGGAAAGATTAATTTTGAGCTATTTAGGGATATGTTAGGTGTAGAAATCAATCCATTCTTCATTAAGGGGGAGACTTGAAAATAATGGAGAAAGAGACAGTTGCGTAGTTGAACTATACTTCACTTAGTATAGATTATAGTTTTTTGTGGTTTGATGTAACCGACTAAGTAGAGTCGTTTCCTATATAATGATGTAATTAGTCTTCACTGAATAATATATATTGTGAGTGTAGCCTCACCTGTGTGTTTTGTTTTCTCATATTTTAAGTATTTCAACAGTGCATCCATTCACTTCCAATTTCTCCTTTGTCGTGGCTCCATTTGATCATTTCTATATGGTTGGACAGTGTGGTCGATGACTTTGAGAACATCACAGGCAGGTAATCGGGTGTCTATGGTGAGAACTTGCTTGTTCACAGCTTTGATAGTGGAAATGATAGTTATTTCTAAGCTTAGACACAGTCGAGAAACTCTAAAAAAAATACAGAACTCACAACACTCACATAACACAAACACAAGCTGCAACTAGACTCGAAAATTGCTTTGCATTGATCCAAAAACCGTATTTATTTACAATGAAGAAGATTTTGTTTCTTATTAGAAGTTTCTGAGAGGATTTTGGAGAAATTTTGATGCAAAAGTTTATATATTTCTAGAGCTGTCTAGAAGCATAAGTTTCCTGAAGAGTGGTCATGGTTTACCTATAGCCTTATATGTAATAGTTGTAATTACATTTCTACACTCCCCTTTAATTAGAACATGCTTCATAATATACAACACCTATATTATGTCTATGAAATTTAAAAACATATTTTACCAATGGATTTGTGAATATATCAGCTAATTGGTCTTTTGACTTACAAAATTCCAAATATATTTCACCGTTGTTTACAAGCTCTCTAACAAAATAGTATCTAGTATCAATATGCTTGTTTTTTTGTTGAAACACATGATTCTTTGATAGTTCTATGGTTGAATTGTTTTCATAGTAAACTCGAGTTGGTTCTTCCTATCCTTGTTGAAGTTCCTTCAATATTCTTCATAACCAAAATGATTGACATACTGTTGTTGTTTCACTGTTGTTGTTTCTACTACATATTTGTCTTCTACTGATGAAATCGTCACAATGGTTTTTTTCTTGGATGCCCATGATATTGCACTTGAAATGAGATGAAAGATATAACCTAAAGTACTCTTTCGATCATCTAGACTTCCTCCAAAATCATTGTCAGTATAGCCAATCAAACAATTACTTTCAATTCTTGAGTATAAAATAACATAACTTGTTCCTGCAATTTATCATAAAATCGTTTTGCCTACTTGCTAGTGTGTTTCTTTAGGTGTGTCCATAAACCTAGAAATCAAACTAATTGCAACCATAATTTCTAGTCTAATGGCAGTGAGATACATAAGATTGCCAACTAATCTTTTGAAGAATGTGGGATCTACATTTGAACCTTTATCTTCTTTGCTGAGTTTTGTTCCTATTTCTAATGGTGTGGGTGTTTCCTTGTAATCGATCATTATAAACCTTTTCAGTACATCCAATGCATATTTTGTTTTACTTATGAAGATTCCATATTTTAATTGATTTACCTCTATGCCAAGAAAGTACTTCATCGTGTCCAAATATGTCATCTCAAATTCTTGTTTCATTGTTTCTTTAAACTCATCTACAAACATATTCCTAGTGAAAATCATGTCATCAAAACATAAGAAAACAATTAAAATTTCCCTTTGCTATTTTACCTAAGTATATAGAGTGGGCTCATTGTTTCTTTTTCTAAATCCATGACTGATTGGATAAGAGGCTATCCTAATGTACCAATCTCTTGGATCTTTCTTGATTCCATAAAAAGCCTTTTTAAACCTATATACCTTGTGTTCCTGTCCTTTTATCTCATACCTTGTGGCTGCTACACATAAATTTCTTCTTCTAGAATGTCATTTAAGAATGTAGACTTTACATCCATTTTCTTCTTCCAGAATGCCATTTAAGAATGTAGACTCTACATCCGTTTGATACAATTTCCACATGTTTTTGGTTCCTATTGATAAGACAACTCTTATTGTATCTAACCTTGCATCTGGTGCAAAGGTCTCACCATAATCGACTCAAGTTGTTGGGAGAAACCTTTTTCTACCAATCTAGCCTTGTTCATTTCAATTTCACCCTTTTCATTAACTTTGATTTTATACACCCATTTCACACCAATACAATCTTTATCTTTAGGAAAGTATACTAAATCCCATGTATGATTCATTCCTTTCTATAGAATCTATTTCCTCATCCATGGCTTGTGCCCATTTTTCTTCTTTGATAGCTTCTTCAAAACACATTGGTTGGCATGTAAACAATGCCAAGTTTGAATGCACATTTAGATATTCATAAAGTTATCTCAAACTTGTAGTCTTTCTATACCTTAAGGAATAAATTGTTGGATCAGATTCACTACTTAATTGTTAATTAGGAATAGATTTACTTGCAAGGGCTAGATTTCTCACCTTGAACATAGTTTCTTGGAGTCCTTGTTGGAGTGCTTATGTCCATTGATTAGTTTTGCGAACCTTGTTGTCCTCCTTATGCAATCTAATCCTATGTTTCATCACCTTCTTGATGTACTACTACTCTAATAGATATATTTGTGCCTATGCTTCCATCCCAAGATTTATCTTCTTTGAATTCAACATCTATGCTAATTATAACCTTATTTGTCACCAAATTATATAATTCAAGTATGCTTTGGATTGATCATTGTACCTAATAAATATGCATTTTTCACTTCTTTCACCTAGCTTCCTTCTTAATTTTTTGGTCACATGAGCATATGTGACACAACCAAACACTCTAATATGTGCTACACTCATACTTATCCATGCCTCTTGTGGAACATTGTTCCTTACAATTTTAGTGGGATATTTGTTCAAAACATAAACTGAACAAAGCTACTGCTTCTCCAAAAAATTCATTTGACAAGTGTTTTTCTTTTAGCATGCTTCTAGCCATATTCATGATGGTTCTATTTTTCCTCTCAGCTACAACATTTTGTTGTGGCATATACTTTGTTGTAAATTGTCTTTTAATGCCATGTTGTTTGCGGAAATCATGAAATTATTTTGAATCATATTCACCTCCTCTATGTGATGTTACCACTTTAATTTGATGACTACTTTGTTTCTCTACCATTGCCTTGAACTCTGTGAACTTGTCAAAAGTTTCATTTTTCTTTGCAAGAAAATACACCCATGTCTTTTTGTTGTAATCATATATGAAATTTAGTGTTATAACCCAAGCAATAGCTTCCTCCTAGTGACTTGGTCTTCATAGGACCACACAGATCTGTATCAACCATCTCTAATGGTTTCTTTTCCCTATACTTGACACTATTTTAGGAAAACTATCCCTATGCTGCTTTGACAAAATGCAACTTTCACATGTGCTAGTTGGCTCCTAGATGGGAGGAAAACCTTCAACCATCCTTTTCTATTACAACAAATTTAGGCCACCAAAATGTATATAACCAAACCTAAAATGCTATAGCCAAGAGTCATACAAACATGTTGCCTTTTGGGAAAATGAGGCATTCTGACTACCATAATTCATGACTAGGGGGTACATTCTCTTCTTTGTCATTTTGACCCTAGAAATTAACCTCTTACTAGGAGGTTTGTCATATATGATGCAGTCATCTCCCTTGAAAATTACATTATACCCTTTATGGGTAAGTTAGCCAACACTAATGAGATTATGTTTTAATCCTTGGGCATAATACACATTTTCTATATGCCTTTTTTAGCCTTGTTTGGTCAAGATATTGACCATTCCTTTTCCCATAACTTTTATAACATTATCTATCCCCAATTTAACTTTATCTCTTACTTATTCATCTATATTTGTAATCATATTTCTATTGTGTCATACATTTTCTACATCCACTGCCTATGAGCCAAATATTACTACAAATATCTTGAGCAACATTACATGTAATAAATAAAGAATATTCATAATTTTTAGAGGTATTAGAATAATTTGCATTACGTTTTCTAAGGTGAACCTTATTTTTCTTACACTCTTGTGTATAATGACCTAGCTTATTGCAATAACAACATTTTACCTTGGTTTTGTCATACCTCTGATTTTGTTGCAAGATTATGCTGATGCTTCCCTTTGAGCTATGAAATGATCTCCTTTCTTGATCTGAATCATCCTTTTCATTTCGTTGACCACTTCTCCTACTACTCTTTCCCCTACCTCTTGATCTACCTCTGCCTCTTGAGATAGAAACCTAAGACTTGAAAGATTTTTCCAAAGAATCATCATATATGTTCATTCTAGATTCATGAGATAGAAAAGATCCCAAAAAATCATCTACTGATAGCTATGATAGGTCCCTAGAATCTTCAATGGATACAACTACAAAATTCTTTGCTATCACTGAATAGGCCTTGGATGATTCTTTGCTATCACCGAATAGGTTTTTGAAAGTTTTACCATTGTATATAATGGAGCATTTCTTGCTCATGTTTATGGAAACCATTTTTTAAGATCTTAGGGAAAGTAATAAGTTTTGTATAGTGTGATCCACCCAATATTCTTTGCTACAACTAGGAAAATTTTGTAGATGGGTTCCCTATGAGATCTGCACCCATCTATCTTCTTCTCTAGGTTGTCTCACTCTGATCCAACAAATCCACCTTCTAGACACCAAATGGTTTAGATGCTTGTGGAATCTAATGGTTGTGGAAATTTATTATTTAAAATCAATCTAGGCACTGATTTTGTTGCAAATATGTGGGATGTTTCTTGATCACACCTCTCGACTATGAATATTTTTTACCACCAAAAGTTTGGTTTCATTCATAAAATAAGTGGGGTTACAATTCCCTTACTTTTCCAATTTCCATCCACCGTGACTTACTTGGATGCATTCCCTTTAGACCCATAGTAATATACTCCACATCACCTCTTCACGAAGTCCTCACCTTTCTATCAAGAATAAAATCTTTTGATAACTCATCAAGATATTCAGGAGAAAAAATCATCAAGATATTCATGAGAAAATATTTAAGAGAAGGAACTTGAACATTCTCGTCTTGATTCATGATCATAGGAGGCTCATATAGTTTCAAATTTTCAACATTAACCATGAAATACATCTACATATATGGAGGTAACTCCAACTACAAATCATTGACCATACTTGATTGGCCTGATCCTTTTACCTTCACCTTTAAGCTGTTCTTTTCTAATATGTAGCCAAACTTGATCATCAAATTGAAAGTGATGATAAACTCGATGCTTGTCATGCCTAGCCTTATACTTGGCTTGACTCTTTTCCAATTGTTCATGTATGACTTGATGAAAGGTTTGATGAAACAAATCGATATTATGGATGAATGTTTTGGCTTTGCTTGCATCATTATGTCCATCTGTCACTAAATATTTTCCAAGAGTGAAGTCTAGAGGAGACTTAGGCTCATATCCAAAACATGTCTCTAAAGGAGACCTATGTGTATAAGAATGTATTGGATGGTTAATTTCTTTTGCAACCACTTTTACTTATCCATAAATAGTAAACTCACCACTTCTTGTTGCAACCACTTTGACTACTTTGTTATTTAAATAATTTCTCTTTACTCACAAATTCTTGTTGCAACTAAATTTTTTATAATTATTCAATTCATAACGTATTTTACCTTAACTAACTTCTTGTTGAAACCACTTTATTATTTAATTTATTTATTGGTCAACCACTTTGGCTAGTCAATCTTCTCATCACAACTACTTTACCATAATTATCAAGCTCATAACTTCTTGTTGCAACTAAAAGTGGAGAACTTACTATTTGTGGTAAAGTGGTTAAGTTAAGTGGACAAAGGTTGAATATTCAAAGTGAACAAAGTGGTTAAGTGGGAAAAATTGGGTTAATGGGTTAACCCTAGAACATGGAAAAAGGGGTAAAGTTGTTGCAAGGAAACTTCTAGAGGAAGACATGAAGATTATAAAGGAAAGGGCGCACCTCTCTCATTTGTCTATATTGAAATTCATTGAATATCATTTGTGAAAGGTTGTTTGGTAGGTATTATTGATAGATCAATTTCATGGTAGAAAAAGTGCGGCAGAAAAATCACGGTAGAAAAAGTGCGGAAAAATCACAACAGAAATTCAAGACATAAAAAGTACGACAAAAAAATCACAGAAGCAAAACCACGGTAGCAAAATCGTGGCAGCAGAATCACGACAACAACATGGTTCAAGTCTATTTATGAGAGATATGGCACATCCTGTTTGAGGTATGTTTTGTGAGCTAGGGTTTATCTCTTGAGATGGTATTGGTTGTTTAGTATTGCTGCATATATCAGATTAGTTGAGGGATACAATTGGTATTTTGTTTTTGGTATTTGGCATATGGATATTGGTCTTTTGGTTGTGATGTTTTGTTGAATTTTTTGGTTTATTTTGAGGTTTCATATCAATAAAGGTTTGATGTCTAGTCCATGTGAGGGTTTATTACACATGATTATGATTTTATGCACATGTATGGCACATGACTAGAGAGACATTGATGCACATGGTTTGAGTGATATTATGGTGATATTGGGTATGAGATCTATGTTATTAGATGCGATCTATTGAGGAGATTGTTGGTATAGGTTGTTGGTATATGTTGGTACATGTTGATTATAGGTTATTGGTACAGGTTAAATGCAGGTTATTGGTACACATTGGTTACAGGTTGTTGGCACAGATTGGTACAAGTTTACAATGGTACATCTCATAGGGATAGTGTGGCAGTGGTTTCATCATTTGACACTTATATTTCAGGTTGGTTGGACGAGGCAAGGATATGTGTTTGTAGCCACCTTTTGTTTGTAGCCAGAGAACATAAGGGGTTGTAACCTCCTTCTGGTTGTATCCAAAGAATTTGGGAGTTGGAGCTTTCCTCAAGTTGTAGCCTAAAACTAGGGGGTCAGAGCCTCCTTCTAGTTGCAGCTGGAAAACAAAGGAAGTTGGTGCTTCCTTGAATGTGATTCTTGACATATAAGAAAATAATTATGTTGTTTTCTCTTGCATTGGGTTTCCACGTAAATATTGGTGTACTGTGCATTGTGTGGATGTGTTTGTTATTATTTATTATGCACCGATTAATGTTAATGCTTATGATATAATAATATATTGATGATTAAAGCATGAACATGGTTTAATTAGTAAAATAATATTAATTGTTGTTTAAAGGATTAATAATTTGTTTTATTTCTCATTACCGATTCACCCCCCCCCCCTCTTAGTAATCCAACATGTTGTACATAATACAATTGTTCATCCCAAAGATTAGGATATTTTTTACACTATTGTCGAAGTAATTTTATCACTTCATGTTGACCAATACCATTTTTCCATCGGTATGTGGATGAAAAGAAGTTATCTTCTGAATATTAGTGTCCATTAACTCTCACAAAGTTGACCAAAATTACCCAATAAAGTAGATACAATGGATGTGAGAAAACCAAAATGAAAGCAAACAAAATGGAAGAACAAATGTGTAGTTCCTTCTCTTGTCACATGTTTCTTACAAAGCACTAAAACACATGTCTTTCTGCATCTATCCAAAAAACAACATATATAATATGACCTTTCATGGACATAAGAACCATCCATACAAAATCACAACACATAGATAATATAACCTTTCATGGACATAGGAAAACCCCTACAAAATCCATAGACAAACTTCCGATGGATGAGAAGGTACATGAAGTGGCATATACAAACCCAATTTTCGATTACTTGGTTTTCTAGTGTCACACATAACACATACTTTTACATATTTGGACATAGTTTCATACATCAGAGGCCAATAACAATAGCGTTGTAGCTAAGCTACTATTTTTCCTACACCAAAGTGACCATAAATGATAGAATTATGTTCTTCTTTGATTACATGCACTCTTTCATCTCATGGAATACACAATTTACCAAGGTGATATAGAAATTTGTCATGTACATGATAATCTTATTTTTCCACTTTAGTACCATGGATTAGTGTTTCATATACATCCTTAAAATCTCCATCTCTATCATATTTTTCAATGTAACTTTCATGAGCTAATGAACTATGAGATAAAATAGTGGATGCATTAATATAAGTTATGGATAACATATCAACAACTTTGTTTTTTATACCTTTCTTATGCCTTATAACTATTGACCAAATGGAATTGTTGTAAGAATCCCATCCACTAGAAATGGTGTGACTATTGTAGCTTGGTTTGTGATTGGAGATACAGTAAAGGATGATGATCCATATGGATGATTGTCTCTTTCCCCATCAAATAATGTTTCCACTTCTTCACACTATGAACTAAAGCATACAATTCTTTGTCATAACTAGGAGAATTTCTTATCCCATCAATGAAGGTATCAAAATGGTAACAAAGTGGTTTATTCCTTTGTATTAACATTGCTCCCATGGAGTAATCACTTGCATCGATTTCAATCTCAAATGGTTGTTATAAATATGGAAATGCTAGAACTAGGGCTACACTAATCTTCACTTTCTCAAAGGCCTTTTTTGTTTTTACCTTCCCACTCAAAGACCTGCTTAGTAATTTTCAAAGCATGTAAAGGAGATGCAACAAAAGAAACATTAGCAATTTGTTGAGGGATCTAAATTCCCTTTAACTAAACAATAATAATCACACCTAGAGATGAGACCCAATTAGACTCTTCATTGTTTGCAGTATCGTGATTCTCCATATTGATGATCCAACGAGTTTCGATGGGATTTAATTGTTGTTTTTGAATGTTTTATTTCTAACTGTGTATTTCTTTTTCATGTTTAATTATTTAATATTCAAACATGCAAGAAGTATAAATAACTTAAACAATTAAATTCATAAGAAAATTAGGCGTAGGATAAACTTCAGTAGACGACATGTAAATAATACCTAAGACTAACCAATATTATAAATAGTACTACTACTAATCAAATGACGGGTATTGTCTAAGAACAGAAGGAAATAACATGCATAAAATCACACATGAATATAGATAACTGGAAATAATTATGCATATTGTTCACATGTAATACATTAAAACACCATCGAATTTAAACCAATATTCATTCAACAACTATAATCATTCAAGGTAACTCGAAAGAATCATGATCTTACTAAAATCCTATAGATGATAACAAGATGCAAAACAATTCATATATCGAGTTATCCACAAACTTGGCAAAAAATTGTCTTTGGCTCCGTACGAGATTCTTAATTCATCAAACTTCAAAGCAATTCTCTGCTTCACTATCCAACTTTTACAAAAACCATCAACCTTTCAAAACAAGTTCGATGTCTTTATTTATAAAAATAAACATACTAAAAATAGCTTTATATATCACTTAAATTAAAGAAAACAAATAGTAGAGTGGACTCATCCATGCGTATTCTCTTGATTGTCTTTTCGTCATTTCAACGAGCTTTCTTTGTTGTATTCAGAAAATTGGTTGAAAATATCTTCACATGTATGGAGGTATGGGAATCATTATTATTCCATTGGTGCAATAACCTCATCTTTCATCTCCATCACCTGATTTTCGAACCGTTCTATCTCTACACTCAAGTAGTGCAATATTAAAGATTCCCCTATCGGCCCATCGATGAACCTTCTCACTTGTCCTTTTTCCAAAGTTTTAATTTCAAGAATTTCAACTTCAAACTTCAAATCACGCTCCTCAAGCTTCTTGACTATATCATTGAGGTCTGTGAAGTCTTTAGGCATGCCCAATTTAGGAAGTTGAATATCTCTCATTTTATGGTTTATCTTTACCCAATTCCCGAGACATTCTTCCCATGTATCCTACATCGTTTGATGTGGTTCCACCACCAGTTGTGTCCAATACTTTGTTTCCTTTTGGAATCTCGCCAAGCTATCATTTATAAGCATCTTGATTTCATGCTCCTCTTCACCTTGACCCTTTTGGATTCCCTTGATGTATTCAATATGTGCCAAAGCCTTATGGGATATTTTTAATCATATCATCAAATCTTTGTGTGCTATCAAACCCAACAAATTATCCTCTTGAAAGATTAAATCCCGATCCATAAATATGTCCGTTTATAATTTAAATTGATTGAATCCTTATTGGAACTCAACCCTCATGAAAATGAATACTCGCGTGGTACCCTAGTAGTATTCAACCTGGTGTCTAACATGCTCGAGTTCTATCCTCATGGACTGTGTCTCCCATTCATCTTCTTCTTCTCTGTCGATGGTGATGCTAGATATGGTCGTTCTAACTCCTAGTATTTCACTTACTTTGGATTGTCTGGCATAAAATAAGGTTTCTTATGTGGTAATCATTACAACGTTATCCAAATTGAGCCTCCTTTTATTTGTAGTTATTTTGAACACCACCTATCTCTTCTTGTGATATTCTATAGCCTAGACATCGACCACCTCATCCACAAGTTCCATAATTTGTTGATCACCTCATGATAGAATATTTCCTAGACTACTTGGAGTGTGAAAATGTTCCAGGGATGGTTCCTTACCTTTGTCGGTTGCTGGTATTTGGTTACTGCCATTTTTTTCATCTTCACTTGTTTCCTTCTCTTGGTATATGGTTGTATAAGGATTCCTTAAACTACCACTTGGTTCAGTCTTTGCATCTTTAAACATCCCTTCCATTTTATCATCGTCAGTGGTGCTCTTGGTAACATCTTGTGCTACTTCTACTGAGGGTGGTGTCACTCTTTTGGGTGAGGAAGGAGTTAGATGTTTTCTTTTAGTTCTTTCAGTCTCTTTATAAACAATTCGTTCTTCATGTTCCTTTCCTCTAAGTGTGTCATCTCCGAGGCTATGCTCTTCATCCATTTCCTCTTGATTACCTTTCCCTGTGCTATGAGGTTGTGATCCTAGTTCTGCGAGAGTGATGATTTTCCTAGTTGTGTCTAGGATTGTTTGCACATCCATAAGACGTGGTTCTTGGGGTGGATGGGTGTCATGTATTTCTATAGAAACCTCATTGATAATAGGTAATTCCAAGGTGTTTATATCTTATATGTCATCATCATAAATCGTAATCAAATATGCAATTATTGGTGCCAACATGCTTTTTCCTGGTGTCCCTTTCAAAGTTTTAATTGTCAATCTAGGTTTTGATTGCCCCACCTATACTTGTTCCATATCTGGTTGATCATTGTCTCCCCTTAGTGGGTTTTTTCTTCGATGAGTTTTCTATTATTCTCCCATATGTACCTCCACTGCAGTTATTATTGTTTTCCCCAATACTTGAATGGTAGGATTTTTCCCATGATCGCGAAATGTCGTCTTAGCTTCTAATAAGAGCCTTTGTGCTTCAGTTCTCCTCGTTTCTTGCTCTACATTTTCATTTTGATCCTGTAAAGAAAACCCTATTGTTTGTTCTAACCATTACATTTTATCATTTCCTCACATGGCCTTGAATCAGGTTAGGTATGGTTTCTCTTTCCTTTTCAGGACCTCATTTCAATCTCGACCATTTTCAGTGAAGATCTCATCTTCAAAATTGACATGTGCATATGGCCAATGAGATACTACTTGAATAAGATGTTGGGATAATAAGTTTTTGGGGTCATGTTTCATGTATCTTTCTATATAAAACCTATAATCTATCTGGTTTTGAGTTTGCTTCCTATCTTGTGTAATTTCCTTCACCAAGTGATAACCTACATAGAAACCATATGGAATAAAATCTATTTTCTTATTTTTTACCAGGGAGGCATTGAAACCTTGCAAAAACGTTTGGTAACAAATTTCGCCCAATACCATCATGTTTGGTACATAAGATGGCAATAGGTATGGGGCCCTAGTGGCTCCAAATATCCATAGGTAGGTACTCTTTTCCTCCAAATACCATTTTCCTATCCTAAAGATGACCCTTTTTGTTGCATCTAAAATTCTTGGAAATTGTTTCTTGAAAATTAGTGAGTATACTATAGCAAGGAATTCATCACAAATCGCAACGTAGGACTTATTATACATTTTTTCCCACAAAATGATAAAATAAACATGGATAGGTAACTCAAAAACTTTCCAACTTAAACCTAATCCTGGAAATACAATACATATTGTGTCTAGTAGATAGGATTCCATAAAAAAAGGTAGGGAACTCTCATGCTTTTGGATTTTGTTCTTGCTCCACTATAGTGCTCATATTTTTAGAAATAATAACACCCCATTTCAAAACACTATCGGATATAGCTACTATGTATGCCAAGGGAATCCATGCTTATGAAAACTTGGAGCAATCATTTTCTCCATATAGTTGGCATCTCAGAGCCATTAGGAACATGTAGGGATCCCTAAATTTACATTGGTGTACCATCTTGAGGCTCTATTTATGAACTTACTATCCTCCTTCCACCAGGACACAAACAATTGACTAGTGTTATTGTGTTCATAGAATTTGACCACAAAGTGAGTGTCAAGCCTAATTTTGATCTCCCGAAGTTTGTAATATTTTTTATCTCTAATGGTAGGAAAACACCAACACACTCCCCATCCAAATTTTTTTATCAAGAATTTGTCAGCATTAGTGTGGTTAATTATCCACTCTATGGTTTCTACATAAGGAAAAACCAGGGTTCTGGATGCCACCATGTACAACGATGACAATTTGATGTTTTGAAAGGCATGGTCATCCAATACCCTTACTTCAGGATCACTATCAGGAATAAAATCAGGAAAATCATCATGATGAATTTTATTATATAAATTGTTCCAGGTGCGGATAGGTACCTTGGATGTAGTGCCTTCACCTGTGTCTATGTATAATGGTGGCAAAGCAAGAGGTTTCTTCGGTGACAATTTTATCACTATCTCTACCTTGGGCACGTAATTTGATTCTCTAATAGCAATAGGGCTTGAATCCTCTCCCACCTATACATTCCTCCCCTTCAACGTATTTGTTCACTGATGGGTTGTTGGTCATCAGGGAGGCATTTTCCCTGCATAAAACAACGTAATTCAAAATTCCATCGATTAAAACGTGCAAGTAATGATATGGTTTATAAATGAACATAGTACCTAAGAAAAATAACAATTTCATGCCTTTTTCACTTACCAGTCTTAGAGATGATGATAAAACTTGATAAATGTTAGCTTGAATGAGCGCAACACTTTGTTCTTCAAGAGCTCTTGTTGCACAAAGCTCTTTAATACTCTATGAAAAAAATGATAAAATAAAAGAGTTAAATTGAATTTAAATAGCTTGTTTTCATAAGTCCCATCCAGGTTCACCGTTGTTGAGTACAACAAAATCCTTACGGACCTTCATGAATTAAATACATCATCAATGCCATGCTCTGCATTTAATGTGCTACATTAATCCATAGTGCAAATGGAACAATAAGTTAGTCTATCAGGAATTTTGAACAGTGATGATTTGGGACACAATTAATGCTAAGATAAGGGATCGGGGATGTGTTCTCGCTTATGGTTCGAACGACTTGCATCAATGTTTAATCATCGATCCTAAGGAAGATGAGTGTTTGAAAATCTAGTCATATTATTTTTTTCTGAAGAATTCTTTGAGGTGCTAATGTGGGGTGTGCATCACACATCATGAGGTCCTTGGCTTGTCTAGATAGTTTGAAATCAAAGGGAAAGCTTGTAACACCCCGGGTTTTGAGCCCCCATATTTTGTAATGTATTGTTACATTTTTGAGAGGCCAGAGTGCCCAAACAATTATTAAAAGGCTAGCATGACTAAGAAATGTAATGTGTGATCATTATTAATAATAAATACATCACTGGATGCTAGACGGATAAGGACTAGAGTTATAGGGGGATATGATTCCACAAGAGAGGGGGATTGAGGGGCTAATTGTTTGTTTCAATTTTTTTAATTACCCGTTTTTCTTAATTGGGGGAATCAATTATGTGAGATCTTGGGGGAAGGCCAAGAGGTTCTTGATCCCAACGAATTACATAAACCCATACATGGTTTCTTGGGGGGGTTCTTTCTCTTGTTGTCTAATTCTCTCATTCGTTTTGGTCATTCACTCACTCTCATCCTTGTCCCCATTCTAGTGCTATTGTTGGTCACCTCACACTCTCATTCACCCAATTTTTTCAGTGTTCATCCTCTCTCATGGATTCTTCACTCCATTCATTCCTTCAGTCACTCATTTTTCCTCGTTCTCATTTGTCTTTGGAAAGGGAATCAAACCATTGAAGAACATCCATGATTTTTTTGGATGTAGAGATTGCTGGTGTAATCTAGCCATGATTTGAGGCCTGCATGTCTGAGATGATTGGCCTGTGTCCATATTTGCTCATAGATGTGAGTCCTAAGAATCCTAGCTGGGAGATTCTGGACCAGCTACATTGGAGCCCTAGAAGGAGAAGGACTTCCTGAGTGACTGCATGGAAGAGAAGGGTGGAGGTCCATTCTCTTTGGTGGTGTAGGCTAGGTAGAAGAGAGATGGGTACTTGGATTGTTGTGAGTGTCATAGAATCCTGTGAGAGCTTGAGTGATGACTGGCTTGGGAAGCCGAGTAACACTCTGGAACCATCCTTGTGGATTCGTAGCCCTATCTTGGGGGAGACATTATTGTTGAGACTTGGAACAACAATGTCTACTATTGGGTGGAATGTCCTTGGTCTGCAACGAGTCGATGGTTCTCTTCTATAAAATATAAGTTCTCTCTGTTATGGTATTTATTACCTGTGTATGAATTATTTCTCTTTGTATTTAATTATCATTGAATTCAATATATGATTAGAATATGCATATTTCTATTTATTATTTTGCATGGGGTATGCTTTATTGTTTATATACTTATAATCAATCGTGATCAATGCATGTGAATATTTCATGCATTCCCTGTTAGGAAAAATAAGAGAAAGGATCAAATTAGTTCAAAGAAGGGACTTGTAGCTAACATGTCTAGCCTGTGGATGGTTGGGTGTGTTACAGTTTGGTATCAAAGCTCATGGTTCCAATACTAATCTTGGATGGGCCATGTAAACTGATATTGGGGAAAAACTTTCATAGAAAAATTGAGCTGCAGAGTGCCAGAAGGAACTGAGAGCACACCTTAATAGTGTTTGAAATCTTAGGAGGTTTAGAAGTTAAGGAAGTCACGATGGTCATAGGATCTATTCGGGAAGGATCTATATGCCTCACAATCGTCAGATCTAGGAAAAAAATGTAGAGTTTAAACCCTCAATTCCTTCAGACTTCGTTGCTTCGGAAGTTTCAAGGTCCTTATCATAAAAGAATCTTGAAGCCTTGAAGCTCCAAATACCCAGAGTGAATATACGCCATAGATAACGGGAAGGGTACTTGACCATTGGATTTGGGCAAGGATAGGTCTGAGTCATTGGATCAAGAACATATAAGGAGGCGAATCAAAGTGGAGAAAATCAGACCCCAGCTGTCTGATCTGCATACTAGTGAGTGTGAGTTGTAGATCTCACTATAGTTCAGAGGTTCGATAATCCAGGAGAAGCAAGTCCTTAAGATGCTAGGAAGAAAATATCCCAAAGTCCAGAACTCGAGAGTAAATTTGGACCCTTCATATTCAGGGACATGTATCTGAAGAATAGAAAGGGTTCGTAAATTCAACGTTTGAAATTCTAGGGGGTGTGGTGGTGTCCAGCAGCGAAAGCCTATGAAGTCCCAAACTTCGGAGTAAATTTGGACAGTTCGTGTTTGAGGACACATTTCTGCATATCATCCTATTCAAGAATTCTACATTCAAGGAATTTGAAGTGTAGTATCGAGAACCCTCTCGAAGTTCTGAAGTGCCAAAGCCTCAAAGTCATGAGGCATTGGAGTGATGTGGCCTGCGAATGTCACCTAGGGTGATGTGGACACACTTGATTCTTGCCACGTGTCACCGTGTTTCATGTTTTTCAAAGACTGTTTGTGCCAGTTAGTATATGACATGTGTCACCTTTCATATAGGGCCACATGTTTGTTCCTTATGTTCTGCCACGTAGCACCCCTTGGTGCTTAGTTTCTGATGAAGAACTCTTAGAGTTCACCAATTCAACGTTTGGAAGGAATGAGTTAGAATGAAGGTGAAACCTCCCGAATCTTTGAAGAGTGGAGTAAATCCCCACCATTGATCGGGAGAGGACGTGTGGTAGTAGATTCCACAGTCCGGAGACTTGTCACTCTGGAGGATTCTAGGAATAAGCGCTTAGGGTCGAGGACTACCAAAGACCAGAGTTAATATCGACCATTGATTGGTAGATGATATGTGGAGAAAGGAGAGGATATCTAATAATTCGACATTCCAGGAGATCTGTGGAGAGCTTCTTTGGAAAGCCACAAAGCCCTGAGCTATGGAGAAAATATCAACCATTGATCACAAAGAATATGTGGCATCAGATTCTGTAGTCTGGAGACTTAGGACTCTGGCAGGATTAAGAATGTGGATAGTCCATAACTCTTGAATCCCAAAGTCTCAGAGCTCCTGTTGACCGTTAGATCTACAGATCTACGGTGGAGATTTTGTTTAATATTCCAGCGTAATATTAAAAGTTCCAAACAATAATTGGATTTCAAATGTATAATGGTGTATTTCATAAAATTGTGGGCTTTCCAAAGGTAGGGTACACCACTACACTTTATGATCTCCACAATGAATATGGATCATCCAATCTATGATCAGATTTCAAACTCAAAAAAAAAATTGTATTAAATTTAAATTATGAGTATAGGCCCCGACGTTAAGTCATGTGCATATACAATATCCGCAATGGATCATGACAGTCAATCTCAACAAGGATAAGCACCTCCTGCTAAGATATTAGTCATGGCCTTAGTCCTATGAGACTTCAGTTAGAGTAAAAAGGGAGCTATTGGCCAAATTGTTGTTTTTAAGGGAAGAAAAGTGATAACAAGGGATAAGCCCATGGTTTCGAGCCATGGTCACTTGGGAAAGTGGTTTGAAGGAAGTGCATGTGCATAATTGATTTATGTATCAACCCAGAGATAACATGGAAGTGTTATATATATATTCCTCATGAGTTGAAAGGACATGTAGAATTATTGATAAATTTTGTTTATCATATGCTTAATTCTGACAAAATGGTCACTCGCACATTTTGCAGAGTTGAGTTTAAACATATCAATAAAAATGTGTATTGAAGAAATAGAAGATGGTGAGGGAACCTCTAGCCATGATAAAGAGGCTTAAGGATATAATACCAAAATTGGCAATGCAGAGATAGAATCCAACAGATGTAAGGGTCGATGGGAGCAAGAAGCATTGCTAGAAACTGTGAAGAGCCTAAAAATAGAAGTACAGAGCTACAAGGAATACAACGAGAGGTTGATGAGAGAGTAAATTCAGATAAATGTTGGAGTGTTGTAGAGCTTAAATTAGTTGCAAGGTTAAGCCAAGAATGTCTCGAAGAAAGAGGAAGAAGGATAGTTTCATGGAAGAAGAGATGATCATGGAAGAGACAGTTATTCCATGAGTGCTAGAAGAGCTCATAGACACCACTCACCTCCTTACTCATCAAGAAGGTCTTATGCATCTGAACATTCCTTAAGCAGTCCATAGGTGTCTCCTTTTAGGAACCAAAGAAGGAGACATGAATTGGACAGTTTACAAGGAGAGATGAGGAATCTCAAGCCACCATCCTTTGATTGTGAAAGGGAGAGGGAATATGATGTTGAAGCATGGTTGCTTGGACTCAGGATATATTTCCAATTGCATAACTATTCTTCAAATGTAGAAGCCAAAATTGCCACCTACTATTTAGATGGGAAAGATTCTATGTGGTGGGATAAACTGAAGCAATTTGAACATGTTAATGAGAATAGGATTACTTGGAAGCAAGTCAAGAAGTATTTTCAAAAGGAGTACCTCTCAGAGCATTTTTATGACAATAAAATGTAGGATTTATTTGAACTTAGGATGGGAAGAATGACTATGGAATAATATGAGAATAAGTTCTTGGGGTTTTTAAAGTATGTTGGGTTTATAAACGATGAAAAGGTACAAATACAATGGTTTTTGAGTGGGATTCCATCCTTTTATAAAGAAAATATTTGGTATGATGAGCCCAAGACCTTGACTGAGACCATCTGGAAGGCTAAGCACTTGTATGAGAAAGGCCAGGGTAGAGAGTCCATGCAAAAATCTTGGAAGGATAAGAAGAAGGAGAAGTTTGATCAGAGGAAGAAGGGATTCAAACCTCCTTTCAATAGAAATGAGCCTAATAAAAATCATCAAGATCAGAATGCTAAGGATGAATCATAGAAAGAAGATTCCTTGGGAAAAATGGGAAGACCACCAATTCAATGTTGGGGATGCAAGGAAGATCACGTGTACAAGGATTTCCCTCATAGTAAGGATAGAGTGAAGACCGTGCACAACATCCAAGAGGATAAAACAATCAAAGACATGGGAAGGATTTATGTAGCCTTAGATGATTGACAAGAAGAGTACCAATCCAATATGATCGAGGTAGAAGGTAAGATAATTAATCAATCTATTGTTGTTTTAATTGATTCAGGAACAAGCCATTGTTACATTGATCCTAAGATAGTGGATAGATTACATTTGGAGAAGAGTAAGCTTGGGAAATTAATTTTGGTTCAGCTATCCACTGGAACAAAAATGAGAATCGATGATATGTTTAGAGGTTGTTCCATAAGTATTAATGGTCTGAATACTAGTGCTGATCTAAATAAGATACCATTGGGGTCTTATGATATTTCTAGATTGTCATAGAAATACATTTACATGTCTTGATGGAGATGGAAAACAAAGAAATGTGAAAGGTGTACCAAAACCCATCTCTATAAGGGAGATTTCAGCCTTACAACTGAAGAGATGCTTTAGAAAAGGGTATCAGTTGTATGCAGCCCATGTGGAGGAGCTAGAAAATACAAAGGGGCCAAGCCTTGAAGATTTCTTGGTACTACAAGAGTTTTAAGATGTATTCCAAGAAATACCAGGGTTGCCACCAAAAAGGGAAATAGATTTTTCTATTGATTTAGTGCTAGGAGCTACCCTGGTGTAAAAAATACCTTATAGAATGAGCACACTAGAGTTAAAATAATTACAAATGCAGTTGGAAGAATTATTGAAGAAAGGGAACGTACACCCAAGTGTTTCATCTTCAGGAGCACCAATACTCTTTGTCAAAAATAAATATGGAAACTTGAGGCTATGTATTGACTTTCGATAGTTGAACAAGTTTACTATAAAGAACATGTATCCTTTACCTAGAATTCATGACCTCTTTGATTAGCTAAGAGGAGAAAATATATTTTCAAATATATACTTGAGATCAGGATACCATCATCTAAGAATCAAAGAAGAAGATATCCATAAGACATATTTTAGAACTAGGTACAAGCATTATGAATTTGTAGTGGTGCCTTTTGGATTGTCCAATACACCAGTTGTCTTTATGTTCTTAATGAATGACATATTTAGAAATTATTTGGATAATTTTGTCATAGTATTCATGGATGACATACTTGTCTATTCTAAGTCTAAAGAGGAGCATGAACATCACCTAAGATTGGTTTTGCAAGTGTTGAGGGAACATCAATTGTATGCCAACTTGAGTAAGTGTTCATTTTATCAGGAACATATCCATTATTTGGGGAACATTATTTCAGAACAGCGCATAATAGTGGATCCAGAGAAGATTGAAGCCATTAGAGGATGGCCAACACATAGGAATGTTTTAGAAGTTAGATCCTTTATGGGGTTAGCCAGTTACTATAGAAGGTTTATAGCAAGTTTCTCTAAAATCTCTCATCCCATCACTTCTTTTCAAATGAAGGAAATTAAATTGGAATGGACAACTGAATGTGAAGAGAACTTTAATTTGTTGAAGGAGTTACTCACTAGTGCACCTGTGCTAAAAATTGTTGACCTAAATGAAAGGTTTTTTGTATGTACAGATGCATGCAAGGGAGGACTTGGTGGAGTCCTCACTCAAAATGGACATGTCATTTGTTATTAGTCTAGAAAGATTAAAGAGAATGAGAGGAACTATGCCACACATGATTTGGAGATTTCTTCCATTATTCACACAATGAAGATGTGGAGGAATTATCTCATGGGAAAGAGATTTGAATTAAGAACAAACCATAGTGGTTTGAAGTATATTTTTGAACAACCAACTTTGAATGACAGGAAAACAAGATGGCTTGAATTTTTAAGTGAATACGACTTTGATATCAAGCATATAAAGGGAAAAGAAAATAAAATTGTTGATGCACTTAGTATAAGAGTGCATCTCATGCATGATACGACTGTCAGTATGCATCAATTTGACTTGAAGAGCATAATTTTAGATGTTTTTGTTATAGATCAGAATTACCTTCAGGTAAAGGAAATCTTGCAGCAAGAAGATGTACAATATAAAATGAACGAGTATGAGATAAAAGAATATGGAATACATATGCATAAAAATAGAATTTATGTTCCTAGTTTCGGAGAACTCAGGAATTTGGTATGAAATTAAATGCATAATGTTCCATATGTTGGACATATCGGTTACCAAAAAACAATTACAACAATAAGAAGCCAATTCTTTTGGCTGGGGATGAAAAAGGATGTTGTTGATTACATCGCCAGATGTATGGAATGTCACAGAGTAAAGGCTGAGCATAGACACCCAATGGATTTGCTACAACCATTACCAATTCTAGACAATAAATGAGAAGTGATAACCATTGATTTTATAACAAATTTTTCAAGTAAAACAAGGCAACATGATTCAATCATGGTAGTGGTTGATAAATCGACCAAGGCTTCTCATTTTGTTCCTATGAAAACAACTCATACATCAACTAATATTGCAGAAATTTACGTGAGGGAAATTGCTAGGTTGCATGGATACCTAGGACAATTGTCTCAGACAGAGACACTAAGTTTACTTCAAATTTATGGAAGGGATTATTTAAAGGATTTGGTACAAATCTGAACTTTAGCACAACATACCATCCACAGTCATATGGGTAGACAAAGAGGGTCAACCGAGTAATTGAAGACATGTTAAGAATGTATGTGATGGATAAGCCTTCTAAGTGGGAA